>BMAO01019323.1:0-65196 GCA_019973975.1 Trichonephila clavata
CACGGGAACTAAAATGTGTTTGTCACATATCTTCTTTTTGGGGAGTGGCGAACGTTTTTGTACAATTTTAAGGTACTTGGGTTGACTGAGTTCCCCGCGCGACCACATTTGCTCCAGAATATTTTCTATGAACTGGCACATTTTTCCCCTGGGAACGACTTAGTGGTTTTGATTGCTGTCTTGTACGACTCATTTTGGTTAATAAATGTAAATGAACAGAATATAAAGAAAGACTGAGCGAGGATCTCTATTGGTTGAAGTTGGAACTAGGGAGGAATCCGATGGAATAATGGATATTAATCATGATAGCGAAAGTAAGTTTGAAAAAAGTGATGAACCATGAAACGTTTTAATTGAAAAGAAAGTTTTCAAATGCTGCCCAAAATACTCCATCAAGAAAGGTATGAAGTCACAAGTGACTTCATACTTGAGACACACTGCGCCCTGTCAAAAAAAAACAAGCAAAAGAAAAAGTTCAACATACTACAATATTTGTCTATCATCAAAGGACAATAAAAATACATTAACTTGAACAAAATATGACAGTTTTGCCATCAAATAGCATTCCTATATTTTTAGCAAAAAGTGTCAGTGATTTGTGTCCTTTATTAAAGTCACGCCCATTTGAAACATTTTAGTTCAGTTTCCATGGACTTTTTCTCAAATTATCAAAGAAAAATTGATAAGTCCTTAAGGTAGGTTAGTATACTTTTTTTCATTTAATTGAATTATTCACTGGAATCACTATTTTTATCGTGCACAATAAAAATAATTATAAAAAATGATTGGGGTGACTCTGTCACCCCGTGCGACCACTAACGTTAGTATCGAATGCGGGACTTCTCCCGGGTTAAGAAAGATTAGTGGAATGTATTAGTTACAACCACAATGTGTATTAGATACAACCAATGTATTAGATTTAGATATTACCGATGTGTAGCGTGTTAATGCTCGTACTTTTGTGCAAATGAAGACTATAACGCTGCTGTGTGTGTGTGAGGCTTTAGATATACATATATCTTAACTCAAAATATTTAAGATTGGTCAAATTGGGTGACGAATTCTGCACCGATTTTTTTTATTAGGATTCACGGAAGACAGCGGTATTTGAGTGGTCAAGTTCGTGACCGCATCGATTCAATTGAATAATACATAAAAGGCTTTATTTCATTAAGATCCGTCATATAGGTGGGATGATGCATGTTAAATCTGTTTAGGCTCAAAGGCCTTACGTTTTACATAGTGTGTGTTTGAAAAGTGAAGTGCCAGCTAAGTTTGAAGGTCATTCAATCTCGGTACCTTTCTTTCCGTAAGCACGTAACCTACCGCTGGGCTAAATGATCACTTCAGTCCGGAGCCTGTTATTGGCTTATATAGATACTACAGCCACATACTCCACTACCAGTGAGTTGGTAGGTGAACGAAAGATATACTTGTTATGGTGATCGTGTGAGTTGTTGCTGTTGCGTTATTTGGTTCTGACGGCTTATTTGTTCGTTATTTGGGTCTGACAGCTTGTTGGTTGCGACAAGTGTGTCTGGTGGCTTGGTTGCATTTTCAGCGGGTAGATGGCGCCACGGCAACTGCGCGAAAGTTGCATTTTTTCAAAGTTTAGCATCAAGGTCACAAATGAAGTAGATTCGATCTCGGTAAATTTCGTTCCGAAGCGCGTAACCTATCGCTGGGCTTAAGTGATCCCTTCAGTGTGGAGGTTGTTCCTGGCTTTTATAGGTTCCACCACTACCACAAGTTTTTGTTCTTGCCACTTAATCGTAGTTCAAAATAACGAGGCTTTTCACCTATAGCCCTTGTGAATGAAGGTTTATTAAAGTAGCAACATGAGGTTGTAGACGACGGACCTCCTAATTTTAAGCCCATTCTTTTAACTTCCACGATACGCTAAAGAGAGGATTTTGAGCCACAACTGACCTAATGTGCATCAGCCAATCTGAATGGGTGGTCTTCAGAGGCGCAAGAACTCAAAAGCATCACACGCCGGTCTTATGACCATGACCTTGACCACTCGAGTTGTTGATAGGTAATCAATCATTAGACATAACGAGCTTCGAGTCTGGCGATGTTCAGGTTGAGCCAAGTGTCCAAGTCCTGAATCCACCAAACAATAATTTGAAAGCAAAATAATGGGAGCAAACTTTTCGCTGAAAATGGAAGTATCCTTACGTGATATTGAATAGAAGACGGAATAATCAAGTATTAAGGGCCCAAATTATAATAATCCTATGCATATAGTAAATATAATTTGATTTACTACTCCCAAACTCAACTTGCAGAGCGATGGTAGCTGTTGCACATTAAATAGAACTAGGCCTCGATTTCGAATTTTTATATACCATGAAAAACCAATTTAACTACTTTAATTTTTAACAAAATGTGCACAAATGTGTGTGTGTGTGATCACACTCTTTTAAAAAAATTAAGTAAAAGATTCAAGCAACGTATTTTACTCAATCTTTCAATGAACGTATTCTACATTATAAAAGTCAATGTTCACGAATGAAATTCTGTAATAGACAAATTAGTGATTACATTAATTGAATTCTCATTCATAAGTAATGGTTGGGGCACGACACTTATGTCCTTTTTAGCCTGTTTACTCAAGGAATATCGAAAGCCAGACTTTACTCACATGTTAACAGACTGCAAAGATCGCATAAACTCCTTCTGATAAATGTCGAAATAGCGGGCTGAAATCGCCACGAAGACAGATATACAGTTTCTCGGAAAAAATTCGCGATCTAGCGCCGTTTCCCTTCAGCTTGTTTTGTTTTTAGTAGTTGCTTCGTTCCTTTCATTCTTAGTTTATTACGACGTTCCATGCGAACTTTATCTGCACGGAGTAGCTAATGTGTTTATTTTGTGGTCAAATTAACGATAGATGGCGATGACATCTGAAGGATTGCTCGTTCGTCATATTGTTTTTGTTATTTTTTTAAATTTTTATTTTCTTAAAGTAGAAGGGTTATCGGAATTGTGCTGTAAACAGGATATATATGGTGGCGATGAAAAAAATGTTGATTAGCCTACGATTGTGTTATTTATTTATTTTGCGCATTTTGTGAAATTGGAGTTTCTGAAAATTGTGCTGATTCTGTTATTTAAGAAGTTTGAAAGGATGATTTATGAGATGATTTATTTCTAGCATGAATTAGGTTTGACAAAAATGAAATTCTTATTACTGGTGAAAAGAATTGTAATATTTTCTTGGAAAATATTTATATTTTTGTATGATATAGGTTCGTGAAGCCACGACTACGTTTATTGCCAAATTAACAAAACAAAAAAACTGATTTCGAAGAGCATGAGAATACTTCTGTCATTAAAACTATGTAGCAATCATATTTTCTTTGCTTGTGACAACAAATCAACTCAAGCCATTCATGATTATGAAAATTTATTCAGGAGATTTTTCTTTCTATAGTTTATGTTTTTATGTAACTTCATACACTTCTGGAAGAGACATGACCTTCAGTTGACCTCTTTTCTCCAAAATAGATACAAAATACGGGTTTAATTAAACAAAAACAAGTTTCTTCCTTTTTTAAAAATTTACCTTACCGTTTTCTGTGAATGATGTGTTTTTCAAAAATATGAAGTCTTACATTTTTAATTAACTTCTCGAAAATCAATGATTTTGTTAAATTAGAAGTGGAATGGTCATCGGGGCACTTGATCTTGGATGAGGTCTTAATCCCCTATCTTGCGGCTGTTGTTGACGTTAATGATATGACTTTCCCTGTTGATTGGGTAGTTTTCTGAATTAAAAAGATTTTAAGAAATTAAAATTCAGATTAAAAGTTAAAAATGCGACCTTTTAAAGCAGTAAAAATAAATTGCTGGAGCTGTTTATTGTTTGCGTTGGAGTGATAAAATCAGTGAGTCTGTGTTGACCGAAGCTAACTCCGTTACAGGAGGCTAACGTGCGGCCAACTTGGTCATTGAGTCTGTTAAATTAAATGGATGATTAAATAAATAACGTAGGAAAGAAAAGATTTATTTATTTACTTTTGTAAATAAAAGCTTTTTGAATGCAGATTAATTTTTTTCTAACAAATAAATACGAAACAAACTTAGTAAGCTTAAGTAATGCATTTTTCTTTATATTCTGATACTTTTTTTCATCTGTGATGGCTTGAATAAAAATATATATATATACCGTATTTACTCGAATCTCTCTCTCTAACCAGCACCCCCCCCCCTCCCCAATGTAAAAAACTTAAAATCGGACGTGGCTTAAATTAGAAGAAAAAAGACTTTGTTGGACTGGGTATTTGGAGCAATTACAAGTTTATGTATGTATTTAAAAGAGTTTATAATACTGATAAAATAACTAATCATTAACTTATTATTAATTCTCCTTTTAAATTTAATTTAATCTCGTAAAATTGAATATTCATAAGCCAATTTACACTATTTTTTTTTATTTTTCACGAAATCTTATTGAGAATTTGGAGTGTGGCTTCGTATCGATGGCGCCTTAGATTCGAATAAATACGTTAATCAAAAATCATTGCATTTTCAATTATATTTTTACAATTATTTTATGTTTTTTTAAGAAAAAAAATCTTTTTAGAAAGAGAGGAAGAAAAGAAAATCATAAGTTTTTGACTCCTTAAATTATTATGGTAAAATTCCGAAATACACTCACTTGAAAAACTTCACAATTTTGTATGAAAAAGTCATAATTGATATTAAAGACATTTTATTAGGAAAAAAGAATATCTATGATATTTTTTTTCTTAACATTATAAGAGGAAAAATTCATAATTTAACCTGACTGACACATTTTTATATAAATTGACATTTTACTGGAATACGCCCTGAATTTCAATTTTGACAAACACAAGTGCTCATACGAGTATTTCATTAGTCCAGTTTATTTAGATTTTCAGTTTTTTTTTTTTGTCTCTTACCTGTACTCTGGATACAGGGACGTTCTTAAAGCTTGGCCAACTGTGCCCGTTCCTAGGGCCTCACTCTCAGTGGGGGCCGCGTTTCGTTCTGGACTCTGTCTTAATAAGACCATGATCCGTATAATTTTATTGGGGTCAAACATCATTTCTGTACATATTCACCGAAAAACAGGGGATTTCAAATTTCATGTCAACTGGCAAAAGTGGTGAGGCTGTATTATTATGTGATGACCGTTGACTATGTCTAGGCCTAGGGATAATAACCTTTGAAACTCCATATCCCACAAAACCTGTAATTGTCTAGGCTTAGGACTAATACCATAAACAATCATTAAACTTATTCATTCAAAATGCGGCCATTGGTCGAGCCAGTTTGTTCCTAGATTCTTGGAGCTAGTAAGTCGTGCACATTTATTTGTTTCAAATTACCGTGTGAACGAGTGTTTGACAAACATGCTACATACTGTATGTCTTAAAGATTTCAGATAGGGCCTACTTTTGCACAGGGGCCCAGTGCCTCAAATAATCTTCTCTGTGCCCAGGGCTTCAAAGAGTCTTAAGACGTCCCTGTCTGGATAATTAAAGATATGAAATCAATGACTCTCAAAAAATTATAAAATGAAACGTGACTATTTTTTATTATAAGTTTGAAAAAAAATTTGTAATAGCAATGCCAGGAATAATAAATGTTTCAATATATAGGTAGATTTTTATGAGTAAGGGGCAAAAATCCAAGTTTTAACATGAAAGAGATTGAGATTCTTGGAGGTATTGTTTGAACTTAATGGCATTAATTGTTTCATAAAAAAATGAATTTTAAAGAAAAACTGAAAGTATAGCTCTAAAATAGTATTTTAGTGAATATATGTTGTTAATGACCGTGTAAATAACTATTTCGGCATGTTGGAGCCCCAGCTTGGCAATCTGTCTTTTGATAATCTTAAGGTTTGGTCCCAGACAGGGCCTCGGCCACAGTGAGGGCCTCATCTCGATCTCGACTCAGCCTTGATAAGATCATGACACAAATAATTTCAATGGTCAAATGCTATTTCCGATTGTATTCTCTGAAAAACTGTTAATTTCGGACGATATGTCAACTGGCTACCTGTGATGACCGTTGTCTATGTATGGGGCCTAGATATACTACCATATACTATCACTACTACTCGTTTAGTCTAACGGCGTCAATCGGTCAAGACGGCTTTTTTCAAGCTGGTACTTTACAAAATTGCAAATTACTTTTACTGTATTCTCCTCTCCCCCTATTCTCAAGAATTTTTGGGAAGGGTCCCTCATCGGGACCATCTTGTATATGTATTTTGCTTAGTACTCTCGGCGGATAGGTACGCAGCTCGAAACCCTTTGGGTGTATTGTCAGTGATCTCGAACAGTATTTACCAAAATGTGGTACGCGTACCCAAAGGGGTACGGAAAGAGTTTTTTTGGGGGGGGGGGGGTACTCGTTGCGTCAGAGTTTGATGGGGATAAGCTCTGCACCGTGCTTAGCTGCGCCTAATTCTACGTTCTAAAAATATTGAATGGATAAGATATCCGCTTGCATTAACTCAACATCCATGCCAGAAGATTAGTAGCACGTGAAAGTAAAGCAATTGTTGGAATTATCTTCAGACGAATTCTTCAAAAATATATATAGGGAGTGTACTTTTCCATCATTCTGGTTACAAATGCAACATGTATATCTGGTTTTAACAGAAAAGTTCTAAAATATATCTTGCCTTTTACAACTTCAGATTTATATGTAGGTCCTTTCTCAGCATTTGTAGACATTAAGTCGGAAAAAAGGAACAGACTATTCGACGAGGACCGCATCTCAGATTAAAATTAACAACCAGGAAACCAAATTAGGACGATCTGTCATCTTAGCACAAACAATTCCATCTTTCTCATTAATCCAAATAAATGTTATTTATATAATAGAACTTTTATTTATATTTTATTATGAATAATTTTCTTTTTTTATTATTATTATTATTTTGTGTATGTCACGAAAACAGAAAAAATAAATATATTTTGATAGTTGTTAAAATACATCCATTTATTTATTTATTTTTGACGAGGGGTACTCAGCGTTATGAAAATTGTAGAAGGGGTACACATGTGTCAAAAGTTTGGAAAACACTGATCTAGAGGTAGGAGAGCTTAAATTGGCTCTCAGAAAGCAGTAACTTGCAACCGATCCCTAAAACCACAAGGTGAGGAGGTGAGAAGGGAAGAATGAATTCTAGGGTCGGAGGGAGAGGAGGGAGGTCCATTGCTTGTGTAATTGGTCCTGTCAGAACAGAAGACAAGTCCTCGCATTATAGGAGGTGTTGGCTACAACGCCAACAGGCATAAAATATAAGAAGATGGGTGCCCCACTGCTAGGGTTTTATTCACCTCTGCCAAACGATAAAGTTATCAAGGACGCACCCTCCTCCACCCCCCTCTTCTGAAAAACGACACGGTTAAGGTTACCAACATATCAAACAAAGTGAAAATAAGTGCTGCAAGCTAAAAGAAATTTGTAGCTTCTCAATTTTTATTAATATTTTATTTTAAAATTAATTGCTTGGTAAAAAGATTTAAGGGTAGGTTCATAAATTTGTTTTGATACTTTTCGAATTAATTTATTTTCGAATGCAGTGTAGTTTCTCGTACATTAAATATGACTTGTGTTACATTGTAAACGACTCGGTATCATGTTGTCAATTTGCATAATATATTTCTTTTGCATAACTATCGAGTGTTTCAATGACATTTAAAGGATATCAATTTTTTTAAAAAAAAAAATCTTTTTATTTATATTTGGTAAATATGTCTCGATTTCTTTTTCAATTTGAGTGTGAAAAATAATTTCATGGCTAAGAATATATATATATATATATATATATATATATATATATATATTTAATGATTTTGTGATGTGTGTGTGTGTGAGAAATATTTCAATGCCTCAAAAACTCGGAAACTATTATGAGAGGGTTTGCAATCCTGTGTTATATTTTCAATCACGGGATTTCGGGATTACATTATCCCAATCCTGGGATCCCGGTATTAGGATTGGACTATTTATTAAAAACACGTGTGTGTGTGAAACAAATCAAAACAAAGCTTAATTCATCAATAAAAAAATACAATTAAAATAGTACATAATGAAATAAAAAAAAACATTTCTTCATTTCTTGTGTTTCTGTAAATAAGCTCTTAAAAAAAACACAGTTCGTTTAGCGCGTTTTATAGTTCAAACCGCTTCTTTCATGACCGCTACACTCAGCCAAGAGTCCGTGACCTTGACCACTAGGCTACCGTAGCCACATCAGGAGAAAAGGACTGAATCTAAAGCGCAATATTAGCTTTTTTTTTAAATTTAAATTTCAACCTCAGAACTTTGCTTTTGGACTATTATCATTGACGATGTTATTTGAATGCATTTGATAAATTACTCATAAATAAAATAAGTTTAATTATGATATTGCAAAACTTAAAAAATAACAATTTCTGAACTCTCATTAAGCATAAATTTAGGAGTTGATTTTGAGACATTTCTCTAAAATAGTGACCATTTTAAAAACTTAATCTGTGTAATATAGTTTCACAAGCACACACACCAACTATATTCTCATCAAAAAACTTTTATGCTTTCATGACTATGAAATCACAGACACGGCCAAATTATCCTCAGTTACATATGTTTATATTTATTTTTCACCCCAAAACGAAATAATACTGGTATGGTAACCATTAAACGCCATGTGTTGTGAATATTACCAGAAATTTAGTTATTCATTCTATTACAATATTGTCTTTTTGAACCAGATTCTCTCTCTTTGTAGAACTCTACGTATTCGATTTAAGAAGTTTTTACCATGACGTTACCGATTGAATTTAGATTAATTTCTTTCGACGTGTACCAAACAATTTCAAACAAATTAATAGTTCTGAAAGTACATCTCAATGTCCCATTTCTGTTCTTTCTTTCGCTTGGAAAAAGCAATCGATCACTTATAATCTCCCCCTTTGATCCTTCTCAACCGACATTACGTCACTCCCCCAAAAAGCTCAGGATTGGCCCCATCCTTGCCCTAAGAGCTTCCCGATTGGTTCATTTCGGGGGATGACAGGGCAGCACTTGACCATCTGGGACAATCATTCGAGATTCTTTTGAGCGAGATGAAGATCCCAAGTGTTCTGTCAATATTGGAGCCCAGCAAGTGAACCTCCCAACAAGTTTTTCTGATCGGGATCCCAGGCTTATGAAAACAGGAATTTGTGTAATTGCAAAAACAACCTCAAACGATTTCAATATATTTCTGTCACATCTTGTGTATGTACGAAACACTTAGGTTTATTTTTTCAGTCTGTGTTTTTTTCATTTTGTACTCGCTGGAGATGGTGGAATCTTATTTCTTGTTGCAATCCAAAAAGTTTGTCAGCCATTGCTAAAAAATAGAAAGAGAACATTTGTTTTGATTTATTTTTGATTAATTATATTTTTATTAAATGACATTCCTTAGAGGTGCAGTAGTTAATAGATAACAATAAAACATCCAGTATAATTTGTTTTAAAAAAATTACATTCACACTCGAAATTATAAATAATGGCGTATATATAAAAGTGGGGTTCGGAAGCTCAGAACCAGGGGTAGAGCTACCACCATCTTAATGATAGGGGCCTCAACTAGCAGGGTTCTCATATCTAAAAAAGGGGCTCCCAAAGGAATTTTGATACAGTGCCCACTCAGAACTAGCTACGCCAATGTTCAAAACCCTCCCATAGACCAACATATCTTTAGTTTTTAACTTAAAGATTGCATCTCGATGTTTTCATTTACATTTTTTTAAATGCAATCCCTTCAATGAAAGTAGTCTGTGAACGCCATTTATAACAATGCAATGGAATAGAATGAAATGACGTCATGCTAATTAGATTTTGAATTTGCTTAAGAGATTCTGATATTTAAGAATGTACTTTACATAATATTAATAATGCTGAATATTTGTCTGGCACATCGTCAGGGATGTCTTAATGCGCGGACCAACTAGTTCCAAGACCAGGACCTCGGTCTTGGTGAGGCCGTCCTCTTCTACTCGACTCAGCCTTAATGAGATCTAGATACGAATAATTTTAAACGCCAAATACTGTTTCTGAATATTTTCTCAGAAAAATTTGGAATTTCGAACTGAACAATTGGCAACAGTGGCAATAGTGCCTTATTATGTCATGTCCGTCGCTTAGGCCAAGGTCTACCACCATGCACCTAGTGCTGATTTAAGCTCATTTTTCGAACACTGGGGGCAGAAGATCTACAGGCCCCCTTGGCACTGGAGGATCGAAATTAAAAACCAGAAAATTTGATTAAAAAAGTCTAGCTTATCCAGGCCTTTCTAGGTTTCTCCGGGACTCGGGGCCTTGGGCACCCTCCTCAAGCTCCCAATGGATAAACCGGAACTGCATACACCCTTATTACTCATTTAGACGAAAGGCTGCAGTCGGTCGGGTCAGCTTGTGCTTAAGTTTGCGAGTCATTTACATTAATTTGCTTCGAGTTATCGTTTGTATGAGTATTTGACAATGTATGTTATATACTTTATACTTTTAAGGATCAAAGGTGAGGCCTACTTTTGCATAAGAGTCCAGGACCTCAAGAAGTCTTAAGACGTCTCTGCAAACAGTTACAGAATTGACAACGACCAAATGAATATAAATGGCAGATGAATCATTTCCAAACAATAACTCAAGAGAACTTTCAGTGCACGGTAACTAATTGATAAAATTACCAGCATAATGTCCAGAACTGTTCAAACTGAGTCATGGATTTGAGATAATGTTTATCAGAGGAAACTGTATGTTAAAAATTCTTCTACAACCTCAAAATCCTCATGTTGCTCGAAAATATTTATTCAAGTATCCTTGCTACTTGGAGTTGATTTAGAATTTTGAGGTCCATCACCAATCACCTTTGTGTGTCTTTCATGCAAAACAAACTAATCAATGAATCAATAATTAGTTTGCTGATTCACTGGTGATGGAAGAAAAATCAAGCTTCTGAATGTGCATTAGGTTCAGTTAGGTTTTAACAGAAATTATATGCCAAACCTATCGAGCTCTGGTCTTGAATCGAAGACTACTCAATCGCTACTTTGCCCCTTTCGTTTCATAAGATTCTTTTAAGAATGTAAAAGTAAAAATCATGCAATCATATAGTTTTATTATTTTTTTTTAAGAAAAAACCTTTTTTTTAAAACAAAAAAATAGAAATTGATATTAAGCCTACAACCAAACTTCACTTAACATTAAGTGAAATGACTGATCTTTTTGTTCTAAATAATTGAACAACAAAGGATATAGTTTCTTGGAAATAATAACTTACTTTCTGATTGAATGTTGTGGATTATAATCTCTAAAATTAATATATTCTATTTTGCGTTTGCTTACCATGTCTTTACCGAAAGTAATTTTTTGTTAAAAAGAAAATTAACAAATCAGTTAAAAGAGAGTTGCTTCAGTGGTTGTTTTGCTCATGTGGATTAAATAAAAATGTATGTTCAGATCCTATCTTAGCCCATTCATTTATTTATCGCCCAGTTGGCGAATTATTATCCTCATATTAGGCAGACGTCCAATACCGAAAAATGAGCTGCTGGCGCAATACGGCTCAATTTGTTTTTCTTCTTTACCAAAGGTGTGCTTTAAAACACGATTCTGCCCACAATCCCAAAACCGTAATTTATAATTTAAAAAAAACATGCAAAGCACTACAGATTAAGTGCCGATTTAAGCTAATTTCGGTCTATGAGAGCAGATCTACCCTTGACATTGGTGGATCGAAATTTATTACCAGAAAACATAAGTATATCCAGCTTATCCGGCCCTTAAGAGTTCTTCCGGGCCCCGGGCCCATAAGGAGCTCAAATCTGCACTGGTTGATTTAAAATGTCTTCTAAATATTTCTTACTATACCAGTTATTTCTTACTATACTATAACGGTTGACCCTGGGCGACCGCCCCAAATGCCCAATAGGTAAACCGTAATAGTATAGTAAGAAACATTTAGAAAACATTTTAAATCAGTCAGTGCCGATTTGAGCTCATTATGGGCTCTGAGCGCAGAATACCTACATTACCCCTTGGAACTGGAGAATCGAAATTTAAAACCAGAAAATCTAGTTAAGTCAAGCTTATCCGGACCCTTTTGGGCCCCTCCAGGCCCCTGGGTACCCTCCCCAAGCGCCCAATAGATAAAACGGCACTAAAATTAGTGTATGCTTAATGGTTTTCAAAGATGGTTTTAAAAATAATGATACAAAAAAGTTAATAAAAAAGAAACATATTTGACACTAAAGTGGCACTTGAGAATGCATATTTATGACGAAAAACTTCTTTTTATCTTTCAAACTTTAATGGACAATTTAACTGAAAATAATTCCTCATAATCTCGTAACATTAAAAAATCTTTAAATCATTGATCCAATGCACATTCCGTTCAAGAAGTTTTTTTTATTATTTGATGCTCTTCGTTGCAATAAATTACGACCTGTGACGCCCGTGACAAGTTCTCTGCAATGATCCATTACAGCGTGTATTAAAGCTATGTTAAATGACTGGGTGTGTGTTGCACGCAGCTGTTCGCCAATTACACGGCCGGATATACTGCCTGAGCGACAGAAGGAATTGAAATAGAAATAAGAAAACTTTTAGCCGAATCTGTCAACGGTATATTGGTTTAACTGGACTGCCAAAAGGGAGCGTATATGAAGTGCAGAAACAGTGGATTTTTTCAATTCATTAAGTGTTATGTGGTGGTTATAAAAAACCTTTTTTGCAGAGTTCTTAGTTTTTTGCTTCATAATTTCGAAGCGGAGTAAAGTAGCAAGAACAGAAATGGAAAACCAGAGATCGCTTGAGGCTCCAATTCTCTCAAACGCAATTTCCTTTTTTTTTTACATAGAAGGAAATTTTTACTTGAAATATTTATAAGTATTTTCTCAATTTTTTGGTTTGATTTCCTGCAAATGTTTATAAAAAAATAGTATGGGGATGATACTGAACTGGGTAATTCTGAGCAATGGTAAATGGTCAAACGATTTGGGCTAAAATTCCATTCAACAAATATTCACATCATATCAAATAAGAATTTCTGAAGCCCAGTTAAATAATAGGATTACGAACTATACGATTTTTAGGAACCTAAGACACGATAGGGAGAGAGTTTATTAACGTCACTCTTAACCCCTTAAGTACCACAGTACCATATACCTTAAGTACCATATATACGTCTCTCTCACCCAATACGTTAAATGCCCCGGACGTGTATATACGTCTGCTCGAAACGCGAATCTTTTCTTCGCGCTGCTATCGTTAAAACTATTCCGAAGGCTTTATAATGCAACCAAATGACATTGGCAGTGTTTGTAAAAGATTTACCCATTTTAAATAAAAAATTTACTTATTTATGTGCGTTTTCTCCCCCCCCTAATACACCGCATACGCGTGCCTATGTGAAAAACGGTGGCACTGGGAAGTGAACCGCGTAACTTTTAATCAGCAGTTAAGGAGTTAAAACAGCACGAGGGCTATTGGTGACGAACCTCGTAATTGTGAAGCGCAGTCAAGTATCGAAATTAACAACTAAACCAGCACACCCCAAACTCTCCTAACTTCTACTCCTCGTCAACGCGGGGAATTTGAACCACGAGAGATCAAACGGGCATTAGCTCCTCTATACGGTTAGCCTTCATTGGTACTTAATAAAACTGGCTATGAGTTCGTGACCATGACCACTAGGCTACCACGACTTCACGATACGATTCAGAACATTATTCACCTGTTTCTTCGAATAGAAGTATTAATATAACTTTCAAAAGCAAGAATCTTACGCATATAGACTTCTTTTAAAAATGATTAAATATTTTTGAAATAATCAATTTTTATTTGAAGTTGTACATAAATCTCAAATACAAACTTTTGACAGAAAAATTTCTATTTCAACATAGTCAATTTTTGAGACGAAACTACGCATGGGTGTTCAACCAATATTCAGACATTTTCAGCATTAAAAGTAGATGACAGAGAGTTCGTAAGAAAATACATGTGTGTTTCAATTTTTATATTTATCTACAAACTATTTTCTGACATGTGTCTTTCACAAGACGGCCTTGTGTCAACAAAGCAACAAGATAAATAAAAACCAATTTAATAAAATAGAATCCAGAAGGGAAAAAAATTAACAATATCAATTAAAGAAAGTGAGCAAGAATATATGAATGTCTTGAAATTGAAATGTCGAAATCAAATAAAAGACTTTATAAATGCTAAAAAAGATCTGTCGTTAGGATCTTCAAACATAATTTTGAAGAGAGAAAATTATAATCATCATTTTAAATTACAATGTAATGTCGGTCTTGAGTACGCCAAGTATTCACATTCAAAGACAAGTGTCCCGGATGTTCGAGGTATGCCGCGTCACGCCCACGTACCTCAATCAAGTATCACCTGTGTTGTCAAGACATCTTAATGAAGAAAGTGAATGCCGGCCACTTGCTTGTGGAATGAACAGCGTGTCACACACTGCTAAGGTTACTTTTTCTTCAGGGTGATTCTCCTAAAGCGCCAATTTAGCCAAATGGCGAGCTATCGAAAAAAAAAAAGATATTGATGATGAAGATAAGATACCATGCTATAATAAGAGAAGTAGAGATAAAGTAAAAATTCCTTAAATATAGAAAGGAAATTTATTAATAGGCGTAAAAATTCCCTCTCAAGTGTAAAAGGCAAGAGGGTAATTTCTAATTCAGCCTTTAACATTATGGCTCCTGGTGGGTCATGTGTTTCACACATGTATTTTGTGTTTAAACTGAGTTGAGTTGCGAACAGTATCATAACGAAGAATATTAGCCCCCTCTGCTAAGTCAGGTTTTGGGCACCTGCCGGATTTTACAAAGGATTGCAAAAACATAACCTTTTGGGCTCCCTAGAATCCTAGGCCCCTCTCGATGCGGGTTTGCGGTGGTAACGTTACGCCGCTGGTTGCGAATTTAAGGTTTTGGCTGGGAGTCGGAAGACTGAGAGTATAAAAATATATTTTTTACCTTTGTAACATTAGAAAGTCGATCAAAAACACATGAATGTAATTATTACAAAAAAGTTAAGGAACCCCTCCCCCCAGAGCCCTTGACTTTTTTTGATTGATAATAATCCTATGTATATAGTACGTAAAACTTAAATTTTAAATAATTAATTTGCTAATGATTCATTCAATAATTAATTTTGTTAATGTTTTTTACTCCCCAAAATCGACAAAACCAAAAGAATATGTTGGGCGGCGTATTGGAGCATGATACGAGAATGGTAGGTTTTCGACCCTGGACATCCCCCCCCCCTAAAAAGTTTCTGTGTGCGCTACTGGCTGTGCGGGATGACTGAATCACCCCAATCCTTATTTTATAATTGTTTTTACTGTACATGATAAAAATCCTGTTTCCAGTGCAAAATTTAATTAAGAGAAAGCATACTTTTAAATACTTTTCAATTTTTCTTTGATAATTTGAAGAAAATATTTATCAATTTAAACTGAACCAAGAAGTTTCAATTGTGCATGACCTTAATAAAAGACACAAACCACAGACACTTTTCACTAACATTACAGGAATGATGTTTGCAGGCAAAACTCTCATATTTTGTTCCGGTTATTACAGTTTTACTGTCCTTTGATGATCGACAAATAGCATGTAGAACCTTTTCCCGCTTGTGCCTTTTTGACAGGGTGAAGAGTGCTGCATTTATGGCTTCATATCTTTCTTGGTGGATTTTTTTAGGTAGCATTTGAAAACTTTCTTTTCAACTCAAACGTTTCATGTTCATCACTTTTCTCAAATTTTCTTTCGCTATCAGTATTAATACCCATTATTTCATCAGGTCCTTTTCTTGCTTGTTCAGTTTCAACTTCATCCAATAGAGATCACACAGATGCCTATTTCTTATTCTGTTTATTTAAATTTTTAAACCATTATGAGTCGCACAACACAGCAATCAAAACCCTAAGGTGTTCACAAAGAAAATATGTATCATATTCATAGAAAATATTTTGGAACAAGTGGTCACGCGGGAAACTTAGTCAACCAAAGTGAGTGATTTTGGGGTTTATTGGCGCAAGAGCCGATTTCGGCTATACTGCGCCAAACATTTGTTTTAATATCTGTGGTCTAGACGGGAAGAGAAAGAAAGAATGAATTGAATGACAAGAAAGAGGGTCGAAAATAGAGAAGGATCACTAGGGTACCCCGGGTTCGTGAAGCCCATGTTTACCAAATGCAGTAAACCCCGTGGGAAAAGGAAAAGATCACTAGGGCACCTCGGGATTGTGACACCCGTACTCACCTAAATAAGGTGAGCCCCCTGAGGGGAGTCAACCAAAGTACCTTGAGATTTGTAAGAAAACGTTTGCCATTCCCAAAAAAGAGGGAGATATGTGACAATTATATTTTAGTTTACATGATGACTATCATATAGAAGGATGCTGATAAAATCATTTATAAGAACTAAACAGTTTTCCCAGAATGAAAGATTTTTTGAGCCTGGGGGGACACTGTGCCCCGCGTGACCACCCCCGGGTTAAAGCAAAGCCACAAGATGGCCTTGGTTGAAGTAGTTCACCATGTTACAGGTACTTTAAGTAAATAAAAAAAAAAAGAAAATATACTGTACTTTTTAATTCAAATTTTTAACATAATATTTATGTAATTTATTCATTCACTTGCTCCAGATGTCACCCAGTGGCCACAGTAGCCTAGTGGTTGTAGCTGGATGTCATAAGTTCGAGCCCAGTACCATCAAAGACCCACCATTTAGGGGAGCGATGCATGTTAAATCTGTCGAGAGCTCAAACGTCCTCCCGTTGGTGTGGTGTGGTAGTTAGGAAAGGGGGTGCCATCTCAGGTGTCATCCTCGTCACTTGACCATGGTTCAAAATTACGAGGTCCGTCGTCAAAAGCTTTCATGTAGCTGAACATTGAAACAATAATATTCACTCTCTCTTCCGGGTGTCACCTACTCTTGCAGTATGTTTAGTTACTAAAATATGTGTGTTTACACGTTTTTGCACGAACTGTCTAGATTTATTGAACATATCTGCAGTGGATTTTCATATTCTGCGTATTTTTTTTTCTATTTTATTTTCCTTGCAACGTGCGTCGAAAAATATTTTAAATTTAAATATATTGTTCAGGATAGTATTAAAAGGTTTATATAGCTCTTTGAGAAACTTCTGTGTAGTCTGCATTAATTAGGCTAAAAGTTACAGCTACAATTAAGTACTGTTCCTGCTTAAATTTAGATTTTAAAATCGAATTTGTTTATATGTCTATCAGTTGTTCCTTCTCATTCATTAACAGGCCTTCTGATTTATTCATTCATACTTCGTTTTTTTTCTTTGGGAAATATTATTTTACAGAGATGCTAGAAGTACTTTTTAAAGTGTTCTCTTACGGTTGTTTTTCCATTTGTTAAAAAGAAGGCTTTATTTTATAATTTTTAACATAGTCATCTAACTTTAATTTATTCTATTCAACTTTGTTTTGAAAAACATTTACTAACAAGAACAGGATTATTTTGTGGGCCCCAGGATCATAAACAACAAAATAATCACAATCTATGTAGTTCATATAAAGGAAAAGCGTATTAACATTTTTTTCACATAGTAATAATATTTGTAGGAAATAACGACAAAGAGATGCTGCCGAATTTATTTTAGTTTCCTCCCATGGGACCCTCGTGGCGAAATATGATTTTAGATACTTGTGATCACACAAACTCCATACAAAACATGAATCTATTTTGTATATTTACAGTGAAATACGTTTAACTCGAAAACGCTTAAGACGAAATGTCGTTAAGAACGAAATAATACAACGGTCCTGGCAAACTAATATGTATTTGCCTGGATTTTTATCTTAACACGAAAACGAAAATCCCTTAACAAGAAAAGATTTCCCTTCACTTTATGAAATACTTCAGAAACTTTCTGTATTATTGAACTGTCCTACTGTATCATCAGAAGAATTCGTTGCAACATATAATGATAATGTATGTACAGCTCCAATTATGGCAGACAGACCTTTTGGAGTCTGTTCAAAGCTCAAAAATATCACTGATGCATATTTCGATGGCGAAAATGAAATTAATAATGCAGCTCTTGTTCCCACGTTATCCGAAATGATGAACGTCATAAAAACTACTCGCAGTTATGTAGACACACATCCCAATGAGGAAATAAATAACAAAACGGACGACTTCAAACTATTTTAATAGATGATTTGATGCTAAAAAAAGACAATGCAAAGAAAAATATCAGATTATCTTCCGAAAACTCAAAAAATATTTTGTTTTTTTAGAAGCCGGACATTTTGTATTAAATTTCATCAAGTTCTTGTGTATGTTTTTGTTTCATTGACTTTTGTTAAATGTATGCAATGTATGTTTATTTATATACATATCTATATAAATAAAATTGCTTTAATAAGCTTAATTTTGTTGCATATTTTTTTTTCTTTTTGCAATATCTTACGAAATTATTTTAACACAAAAAATATATATATTTATTTCAGTACCTTCAGTTTCGTGTTGAGCGATTTTCACTGTATTTGAAGGTGGTTTTTTTCCCTCGTATTTTTATTGTCCCGTGGAACCTAAGAGTTTCGTGGAACACAGTTTGAAGACCACTGTTCTATGATATTTCTCGAATAAAGGAAGCAAAGTTAATTCCCGTGTCCGCCAAATCAGTGCCATGAGTCGCCAACCTCAGCAATCTCTGGGGAATCTTGCAATCAAAATGACACGGCGCGCGATGATAGCCGGGGACATCCCACATCATCGAGAGTTGAAAACCGTTTCATCCCTCCTGGTTGTCACTCAGTTCATCGTTTGGCGAGGGGTGTGCTGTTTCTTCTGATATGTTTGTTTTCGGGTAATAAGATACGTGTCAGAGGCGCATCACTCTTTCCTTGCACAATTCGTTGCTTTCCCGTCATCTCTGCAAAGTGGATGGGAGGGGCCCGCTGAAATAGAGGGCCCTCGAAAGGGGGCAGTGCCATTTAAGGTTTGACGCAACAAGAAAATTGGATATCACCATGAGAGGAGATTGGCCGATCGGATCACAGATAAGGTCTATTAAAAAAGTTCTGAAGAGGAAATGGATGGTTTATGTTTGGATATGATTGGAGTTTTGCTTGAGATTATGCAATGATGAAGTTGGGAAAGTTATGAATGGAGGTGTGGGGAACATGCTTTGTGTGAATGAGTTTGGCACACACCCAGGTGATCGTGAAATAAAACAAAGAGAAAGTATATTTGAAATGAAAGAGATGAGGGGGGGGGGAGGTTGTTGAAAAACGGCACGTTTACAATTGAAGAAACAACCTAACATTTATCTTTTGATGCTTAAAACGTTTGACGATAGATAGAGTAGATAATCCCAAAATATTTATATGCAAGTCCTAACCTACGGTCTACTTTCACTTGCTCATATATTTTAAAATATATTAATATATTATACATAGTTCAAAGCATTATTGTGATTTTATAATTTCGTTAGTTGTAGAAACTAGAGGAGAGGTTATCTCAATTTCGTTGATAGGATTAGGTAATTGGAACATAATATCCAAAAATATTGCTGAAACAACCAAGTCTTTCAGTGGCGTAACGGAGTATATTAGGGCCCCCTGAAAACTCAGGTTTTGGACCCCAAGCCAACTACGTATTTAGCGTCAACCAAGCCGTTGAGCCCCCTAGAGTCCCTGCCCCCCCCCCCGCAACTCGAAGCGTGCGGTGGTGTACGTGACGCCACTGAAGTCTTCACATTCATCTGTGTTGCAAACAGGAACAGAGAAGATACATATATCTTTAATCAAGTAAAAACTAAAAGTAAATTCTTAAAACCATACTCCCGAAAATTCGGCAGTTCAAACTTGATAATTTAATCGAAGATAAGGAGAGTGCTAGTTGTAGTTAATAAAATAAAATGTATTTGCTGATAATGCAACAGTGGCACAGAAGAAAAGGGCAGTTCATTTCTGTCAGGAACTGAAAAGCAGTGGCGTACACAAGGATGAGGATTGAGAGTTCAATCCCCTACCCACCTACACAGACTGATATATTTTTAATTTTTCACCCCTCTGCGCTTTCGTCTACGTTTTTCTAAAATGTAATCCCCCTCCCTTATGTATACGCAACTACCGAAAAGAACAAGTTTGACTTTTGTTAAGGATTTGCCTGTTAGTATTTAGCAGATTGGCTTTAATTCCCGATTGGTTTATCAGAAAAAATTCCTTCCAAAGTTTCCTAAGCGGATTAAAGATTATCATCGAGATCAATAGAAAATCACCCACATTAAACCTAAGAGTCCTAAAATCCCTATACAGAGTGTGTAATATGGAAGTACCAGGTCACGTGCCACTCTCGCCAATTGACTAGAGATAAAGAAATTACTAGATTCGTCACTAATGGTCCACTGCGCTTGCCTAAATCGTTGGTAATTTAAGCAAATCCATCCATTAAAAGGGCGTTTAATAGTGGAAACAGAATAACTGATGTATGTCTGTACAAGAATTGTCATCCCCAGGTGGTTTTATTTCAACTGACTTCATAATTTTTCACAACCTTCCACCTCCACTAATGAAGTTGATTACAAAAACCCACAAAGGGGCCCTTTTCTTTCTTTTGTTCTTTCTTGTGGTTATACTGCTACCACCTAAATCTTTTAAGGCTCTAATCCGTGTGAATTTCTTTATGCTGACCCGAGACTGACCTTCACATCCAAAGAACCACCCCTTTCCATTCTAAGAAATGCACCTCCACTGCGCGTGCGTAGTCATGATGGATTAAGACAAACGATAAACGCCTTAGCAAACACCCGCAGGGCCACGGGAGACTAGTTTTTTTGCTCCCTCACGATTTTTAAGGCTCGATTTCGATGATTGTCAAAATAAAATACTTACGTAAAATATTATCGATTGATGCCCTATAACAATAACTTCGACCCTCGTCCACCCCTCTGTGTTATAAAGTTCTTTTGTGTTCGGTTGTGTCGAAATTATCGATAGGTGTATTCTTTTAAAAGAAAACAATAAATTTAGAGGTTTAATGGAATAGTGTTGAAATTTAAGGCACGATTCGGTAAATTAAATGATGCAGTCACGGAGTAGGGTACGATAATATAATAACGTATATAAAAAGCTAGGTAAATAAAAACTATAGAGGAGTGTGCGTGGACTGCAGTATATCTATTTGTACTGACTAATGTAGATTCCCAACAATTTATCATAATGTTGAACATGCCCATTACTGTTGTGCTTTATTATTGTTTAAGTTAAATTTTTCTATTGAAATTATATGACGTAAAACCAATTGTAAACAGTGTCTGATTTTTTAAAAGTACATGACTGTTCGAAATCATAAAATGTAAACTATCTATTTGACAATACTTTAAAAACAATCACACAATGCCTTTTAAATTAAAACTTGTACTAATGAATTTTTTTAACACGGAAAAAATGGCACACTACATGTTTTACCCAAATTATACGCACTTTCAACTGTCGTCTATTCGAGCTTATAGTATATATTAATTATTTTCTTTCAGTGCTCTTCACTCCTTTGTGTCTACAGAGATTCTGTGTATCCAAGTATTATTTCATGCAATACAATAGTGGAAAATTCTTCTTGACCAAGACAGTTTTAAATTCATACAAAAAGTAGTTTCTCAAAATATGAGCACTTGTAAATCTAAACAAAAAATAAGCAGTAATTTATTTACAATTTTAGAATTACTTTGTTTTCAAAGGGTGAAGAACACAATTAAGATTCAGATTTTTGTAAGCATTCATATTCTCCATAAGAAATTGATAGAGTATTTACCCATAATCTTTTGACATCAAAGTATTAGTGAAACGTACATCCCCGCATCACGGAGAGGGAGGAGCAGGATTCTAGGGGCCCACAGGCTGACTGACGTATTTAATCAATTTACAAAATATTAAAGGCAAAACTTGACTGTGCAGGGGTGGGGGGAGGGCTAATATTCTCCGTTAAGCCACAGCTTCGAAAAGTAAATATTTTGAAAACGATTAGCAAAAGAGTAATTCAATAGTATTTTGCGAATTTCTTATATTTATATTCCGTCATACAATGAAAAGAATTTAATAATTTAATAGAGAAGTTAAATTTCACCACAAACAGTAGTTTGTCCTCTTTAGAGATACTGAGAAGATACGTCAAGTACAATTCATTAACATTTTATTTATACAACAGCACTTCATCTTTCTTTCTTTTTTAAAGTGAAAAAGGCCAAGAATTAAAATATAGTATATTATAGTATGATTAGGAAATCGAAGCGTGAAGCTTGTAATATGTGCTTGTATCATAAATGAATTATACATACAGTAGAATGGCGTTTATCCGAATCAATTGGGACCGGACACCGTTCGGATACGCGATAGTTCGGATAACCGAAAACCGAATGCGATCCATGCTGTATATGAAACTAGACACCATACGAATATTGAAAATCATCACATGCAGGAAACGTGCTTGAAGAAAAGCCAAATAGGTGCAAAACGTCGCAGTTTTACCTTGATTGAGGAAAATAATCACTTATATTTTTTCGCTGTACCATTGTACACCTTCGTTTTTTCACTGCAAGGTCTCTGATTCTCGTCCGCAGCAGTAGAGTAGGACAGCACTCTGATTGTTGTTCGTACCACTCCATAGCTGTCTCTAACGTAGAAACGCGTCAGCATTTGATGGACCCTTGCTACTTTCTTTCTTTCTTTTTTTTTGTCCTCGTCTTCCTCCGTTTCATCGTCGACAGGGTCGGATTCTTCTTGCAAGGAAGTCACTATCTCGTCATTATTTAGCATTTGAAATCCAGTCTTCTGCATCGCATGCCCTCCAGGTTTTTACATAAACAAAACTCAACAAAAGAGCAAGTATATACACCCCTTTACTGGAAACAAACCTAATATTCCACGCAGATAACTACCAAATCACACAGCTGAAATTCCCCAAATATCACTCATCTTAGAGTTTCCCCTCACTTTTGGCCTCGCGCGAAACAACTGTTTAGTGTTGCACTGTTCGAAAACGTATCCGGACTTCGGTTCGGATATTTGACGCACCGGATAGTAAACGTTCGGATAAACGACGTTCTACTGTAATACTATTTATGAATTATTAAAAATTTTCGTCACTTCTTAACATATTTAGATTATTTCTTGTAATCCACTCAAGAAAGTATTAAAACAATATATTCCTAAATGTTTAATTAATACTTAATCATAAAAGGAAGAATTAGACTCAAACAAAATTTTGGATTGAATAAATAATCAAATTTTTAAAAAATGATAAATGCGATATCTACAGTGTGGAGATGCTCGATATCAATTGTTATAATTTCTTGCTAGTTCTAATCCGAAATACAGAGTTAGTGTAAAAATGCAGTACAAAGCATTCCACGCTTTTACCACAATGACATTATTTTTCTCTTAATCATTTCATTCTTATATTAAGAATTATTATTTACTTTTTAGCTCGATTAACTATAAAAGCGTGTTTTTTAGTTTTTTAAAACTATAATTTATTTTTCATTTTTTAGTTCGATCTACAATAAAAGCGTGTTTCTTTAGTTTTTTCAACTACCATTTATTCATTGATGAATTAATCTTAAATGCGTCATTTTTTAGAGTCTGGAATACCCATTGGCTTCCTATCAGTGTGTCGATACGGCCTGGTTTGCAAAATGTAGAATCAGCTAAATGAAGGAAATCTGGAAGAGCTAAGTTGAAATATTTAATGCGGAAGAAGGCGTAAAGTCAATGATAGTTTTCACTAAAAAGAGCTCTATAAGAGCTAAATATTCTCTCTGAAACTTACATCAGCATTAGACATAAAAGTACACTTTCAATCGAAGCGTTTGTGAGAAATTATTTAATCCGGTAAGACCTTTGAAGGAATTTTTGCTGTTTTGATAAAATGATGCAATAAATGATGTTTCATCCCACAGATGCGATAAAGGAATTTAGTAAAGCAGACTTTATGTCTGTGTTCAAAGCAATTAGAACATAAATTGTTTTTTTCCGCTTGCTCGAGTCTTTTTTTTATTTCCATTTTCAGAAAAACTGGAGAATTGTGTATATTATGGTAAGAAAATGCTGACGCGCATGCACCCCCTTTATCACATTAAGAACACTTTTGTTTGTTGTTTTCGTTTTAACCAAGAGCGTTTTCGCTTTAAGGTTGTAACTTAATCTTTTTATCACCAAATCCAGAAATGGGATTTGGAATTAGTCGTCAAATCTGGAAATGGGAAATCGTTAATCCTGATGATTCTGATCAGGTCAATGAAACAAATTATAAAATTATCGTATTGCCATCGGTCCTGGACAAGTGAGCAAAATTACAAATTAATTTGACCTTTTAAAAAAGGTAAAAATCGAGTTCAAAGACACAGGTGAAGCTAATAAAAGCGTGTACAAAATGACCGATGTTTCATAGTATGAAATAGCTGATTGTTTATATAGCTAAATTCTACTTTTATGGCATAGCAATTGTTCAACGGAAGAATTGCCTTAAATTTGTTCTTAAAAATAAAAGTTCAAAATTAAATTTCTTTACGAGACTACTTTTTCTTATAATACAAATAATTTTAGTTAAATACTTTTGCAACTTTTCTTTCTTTTTTTTTTTTATGAAAAGCCTTAAAACTTAAGACTTTTGATTTTTCACTCAGTAATGTGCATCAAAGAATAATACCGCAAAAAAGAAAAAAAATTACTGGTAAGAGATTTTATTTATTTTTAATGTATTTATTCCTTATTTAAAAAAAACATGTGATATTTCTACTTCAATATGTATTTTTAAATTACAAGTAGAAAGAAGAATGATTCAATTTCTTCAATAAATAAAAGAGACAATGAGTTAAGCCTTCAAACCTTTAAAAGCAAAATGTAAAAAGGAAAACTAAATAAAATTTTATCAGATAAATTTTCACACACTCACACAAATAGTTCGTTAGTAAAAGCAAAACTTGATAAACACTTCTATAACAAAGATAAAACTTGATCACAGGCGCAACATATAGTTATAGTAAACTAATTCACATCTGCATTTGGTAAACCAGAGCCATCCTCAGCCGACAGTTTATAAATGCTACCAAAATTATTTATTCTATATAGCTGTGTTTCTTAAACTGGGGGTCATGACCCCAAATGGGGCCATGTGACTTGCGGCTGGGGTAGACAAAAATTTTAGGATTTTTGACATATCTTTTTGTTTAAAATAACGTATTCGCCCTTAACGAATAGTTTAGCACATTGTACTGAACTCTTATCAAGATAGGAAAATATATACAACGTTAGAACTTTTTGACTCACATTATAATAAAATCATTTACCGTAAAATCCGGCGTATGAAGCGCACCAGTGTATAACGCGCCCTATACTTTGAAGCTGTATTTTTTAATTTTAAGGTATATTCGCTGTATAATGCGTACTCCCTTTTTTACGAAGGGACCTGAAATGTACGTGACCAATGCTGTTATGTTTTAAAGCCACTTATTCGAGGTATTATCCCAGGAATTTTAGAAAATAGCAAACTTTAAGAGCAACACAACCTTTTTAATTGATTAGGTAGGTCATTTCTTTTAAATAAACAGTATTCTAATCTATGTAGAAGTCTAAATTTTCTTATGCCCATCTGTTTTTTGATTTTGAAGCTACCATTTTTATTCCCGGCGTATAATCGCACCCGTAAATTTCGATCTCATTTATTGTGTTAAAAGTGCGCGTTATATGCCGGATTTTACAGTATTTTATGTGTTTTGCACACATATTGCACAATGCTCATGGGGTCGGACAAAATTTTTGTACAAAAATTGGAGTCGCCACCTCGAAAAGTTTAAGAACCACAGTTATATATCATAGTGCTATAAATAAAAGTAATAAGAAGTAAGAAATATAGCGTATGAAATATTTCTTTGAATTCAAAATTGTTTTAAGAGTTTAATCATTTTGTTACGGTTATATAAATAAACAAGTCAAAGAGGTGTACCCACAGTCATTCTATTTATTTTATTTCAGCTAAATTTCCATTTATTGATTAGTTACTGCGAGATGTTTTAAAATACCTCATATTGAGGCACACTTCTAACAAATCAATTGAAGGACAAGGTTTATGTATAAAATTTCTTATCAAAATCCACCCATTCATTCAAATGTAACGTTTTCTTCAATTTGCTCAGACGCTGGAAAAAAAATATCATAACAATATAACAATATGTCTGGTAAACAACGCTGTTAAAGAAACCTGGACAAAAAGTCTGCACAAGAAAACTAAAAAAATAACAATAAAAATTTGACTACTCTCCTCCCCACCAACCAATACGATCTGAAGCTTGGACAAACACTTCGTGTTATTGTCCAGTCCCTAAACCTCTTGACCGGAACTTCTCTTTTCTTCTGCAGAGGCACTCTGTCAGAGTTTAACTTCACGTCTTTTGTGTCGCATCTGACTTCTGGCGACTTGGCGTCTTTGAGAAATGACAGGAGAAAAATCAAGTGCTCTAAAAGTCAAGAGATTGGGAATATGATCTGGGTTTATGGCTCATGTTACAGACGAATATTATTTCTATGGTCTTATGCTACTTAAGTCAGATTTGGCATCAAATTTGAAGAATGAATGTCATCTTGAATTGTGTCTATGGCATTACTCGTAGAATAACATAATGTGATAGAGAAATCCGGATGGAATTTAGTTGTTTTTTTGGATATCGCAAGCGCGCGGAAAATGTCAATATGGAAAATAACTTAAATGTTTTTACTCTGATACATTTTTAGCAACATGATACTTTTTAAAAAGGCAGATTTTTCCCACCACTATTTTTTTGTGTGCCTATTTTCTAAAAGCTTTATATTAAAGTAGGAATCAAAAATAAAAATAAAATCTTAAATACTATAAATTTTGATAATTTTAAACTTTTGGATAAATGAGACATTTAATTTGGCTTTGAAATGTAATTAAATACATGACTGCTTTTCTGCTTAGACACGTGCCAAGGGCGCAAGAAATTGGAGGCAAGGGGGGGAGAAGAAAAGAAAAGAAAGAAAGAAAAAATTTTAAAAAATCACTTTCAAACCATAACTGGTAAGTTTTGAACTTAAGGAAGAGGATGAGGGATGTAACAATTTGAAATGCCTAGAGCGCCGTGGAAGTAATAAACGGCCTTGATTAAAAAAATAAATGATGTCTATTAAATTCATTTACTCTTCTTAACCATGAAATAGTTGTTTAATCTAATTTACTAGCGGTCAATTACTTAAGGAAACATAATTTGTTAATTTAGATGGTCCTAGTCAGCACTCAAAATAATATAATGATCAATAGTAAAGTCAAAAACAATACTTCAGCTCACCAAATTCCTTTTAAACAGTCGTAAAAACTGCGAGATCTGACGGAATGAAGTAGGAAGACGCATAGTAGTCGATTGATTATTGTAGTGAATTTAACTGCCAAAGAAGTTCAAACAAATCCCTGGGATCTAGTTTCAACTTCATATACGCATACAAACGGCACGGAATAATGTACATTGCTTAAAAGTCGTGGGATTTGCGCACGTAAGAGGGGAGGGGGGTCCGGAAACCCCATAGCTTTTGATTTTTTTACAGTTGAAGTATAAAGTACGCTAAGTACCCTACGGACGCTAAGTACCCTAAGTATAAAGTACGTAAAATTTAATTATTAATTTATTATTAGTTTAAAAATTTAATGCTAATTATTTTTTCAATAATCAACTTTTTACGAGAATGGTCGACCCCAAACCCCGCACCTTGAAAAATTCCTGTGTGCGCTTCTGAAGAGAGCGAGGTATCACAGCTCAGGTCATCCTGGTCGTTTGACTATAATTCTATTTTATCGTATTTGTAGCAAAAATCCTCTCACATCGCTCCTGATAGAACATAAATTTAAACTAAGCTTTCTTTTAAGGAAACGGGCAGCTCTTTTGTCCATGTATTTTTTTTATAATGGTTTTTATATATGTATTGGAAAGGAAAAAAACTGCCCGTTTTTAATGAAATCGACATTTTTTAACACGCTTTTATTTGCTTCGTTTGTATATAACGAAATCTTTGAACTCGAATTTTACGCACTTTAAAGGGCCAGTTAATTCGAAATTTTGCACGTTTGTCAAGGACCAATAACAATACAATAATTTTATAATTTTGTTCCATTGTCCTGATCAGGATCATCAGGATTAACAATTTCACATTTCCAAATGGCAGTTTAAAACTCTAAAAAAAAAAACATGCTTTTATTGTAGATCGAACTAAAATATGAAAAATAAATTATAGTTAAAAAACGAAAGAAAAAAAACAGTTACACAGTTAATCGAATTAAAAAATAAATAAACTAAAAATTTTTTTTTAAAAAAACTGAAAAACACGCTTTTATAGTAAATCGAACTAAAAAGTAAAAAAATAATTCTTAATATAAGAATAAAATGATTAATGAGAAAATTAATGTCATTGGGGTAAAAGCATGGGGTGCTCGATGTGTCAATTGTCATAATTTCTTATTAATTCTATTGCGAAATTTTTAGAGTTAGTGTAAAAACGTAGTACAAAGTTCCCCACTCTCTTACCCCAATGACATTAACTTTCTAGTTAGTCATTTTATTCTTATATTAATAATTATTTTTTACTTTTTAGTTCAATTTACTATAAAAGCATGTTTTTTAGGTTTTTTTTTTATATAAAACTATAATTTATTTTCTTTACATAAACGTTTTTGGTTCATGCGGTAGTCAAATGGGTCATGGCCTTGAATTCGAGGTTGGCAAAATTTCTGTCGAGTAGTGGGTTCGAATTCTTATTGTGGGATTCACGTTTCTGCCAAGGCTTAAATACCTCACAAATTGGTGTAGCGCTGTAATTTGCACGGAGCGGCCCAGATCAGGTTGTCCCCATCAGTTGATCACAGTTCAAAATTATTCGGTCTATCACCAATTTCCCTCTTATAGCTTAAAAAAACAGACGTTAAAAGATAATCAATAAATTCATAAGCGATTTTTTGGTAAACTTCGAATTTAGAAGCAACGGCCCATTGGTTTAGAAGTTTGTGACTTACTAATATAGTTCTCCCTTCAATAGATTAAAAATGAGTGCCAAGAGATTGCTTGGAAACTTAATACAGGGGGTTTATCACCAGACTGACCACCTGACCGAAACATCTGCTCATGCACCTCAGGACACAAGGTCACGTATACTGATATGGGCACAGTAGGCCTAAGCCCTCATGGGCTGTTGCGCCATTGAGTTAAATTAATATAGTTCAGATTATATTTCATTTCTAAATATATATATAGTTTTCAATACTTTAAATAAATGCAATCAATGAAAGCGCTTTTACGTCTTTTAAATAAGTTACAGCTAAGTTGCATTCTACTAAAAATTTATATGATTGAGTTTCAATTTAACTCAAAGATCAACAGATCTTCAATTTTCACCATAGACTGTGACGCACACAGGGGAGATCCTAGGGTCCCCCCCCCCCTCAAATCCCTTGATTTTATTCGATTGATTATAATCTTATGTATAATACGTAAAATTTAGTTAATTATTTGTTATTACTAATTAATTTTAGTAATTAATGCAATTTATTTATTCAGTAATTAATTTTTTACTGTCTTTTTGCTCCCAAAAATCGACAAAATCA
Organism: Trichonephila clavata; assembly: GCA_019973975.1. NCBI lineage: Eukaryota > Metazoa > Arthropoda > Arachnida > Araneae > Nephilidae > Trichonephila > Trichonephila clavata. Next base: position 29,689 of record BMAO01019323.1, read on the forward strand.
AAAGAATATGTTGGGCGGCGTATTGGAGCATGATACGAGAATTGTGGACTTCCGACCTTGGACACCTTGAAATATTCTTGTGTGCGCCACTAGTGTTATTATTTCTCCAAAAACTTTTTATCCATTTGTATAAATCTAAATTCTTTATACCGTAAAATCCGGAGTGTAACGCGCACTTTTAACACAAAAAACATAATTAAAATTTACGGGTGCGCTTAATACACCGGGTATAAAATTGATAGCTTTAAAAATAAAAGAAAGAGATGAGTATAAAAAAAAACTTCTACGTGTATCGAAACATTGTATAAAAGAACTGACATACCTTATGAACTTTAGTAGTTGTAGTTCTAGAAGGGTATACTGTTTTTTTTAAAGCCTGGTACATCGAATAAATGACTTTTAATCATAAGAGGATTGAATACGTACATTTCAGGTTTCTTCGTAAAATGGGAGGTGGCCGTGGTAGTTTAGAGGTCAAGTTAACGGACTCGTAGCTGGCGTGTCATGAGTTAGAGCCCAGTAACGTTGAAGACCCGCCGGGCAGAGGAGGCCGATGCGCGTTAAATATGTCGAGGTTCAAACATCCTCCCGTTAATAAGGTGTGGAAGTTAGAAGAAGAAGATGCTAGCTCAGGTGTCTTCCTCATCACTTGACCATGGTTCAAAATTACGAAGTCCGTCGCCAAAAGCCCTCGTGTCGCACACACTCGTAAAAAGGGGGATGCGCATTGTACGCCGGATATTTTACGGTAATTAAAAAATTCTTCAGCACGTTAAATTTTATGAACAAAAGGAAAAAAAAACCTTGCTCTGTATACTACTTAAAAGATTATGGATAGAAAAACCAAAGTATCACAAAAAACGTATTTGTAAAACGAAGCACTGCACCTAAAATGGCCTTTCAGTGAGTCTTCTGTATTGATTCAACTACATAAATATAAAACCCACACAGAATAATCACCAGGTGATACCCAAAACACGTCCAGAATTCGTAAGTATTTCTTAAGCTCATTGCTGAAAAGAACCAGCTAATGAAGCTAGATACATCATTAATCTAATTACCAACAAAAAACGTCCTATTTTTGCAGCAGTAAGAAACCACGAAATCTCATTTAGTTTTTCACCCGAACCATTGTCCGGGGATAATTGCTTTTATCCACCGCTGTTTAATCTGCATTCAGTCGTAAAAGCCAGGCGAGAAAGAGCAATAAAAACGATTTGCAACAACGTGCCAACACGGTTCTAGCAACACCTTGTATTTATTGAATAAATTCGATGCTTAGCGAGATGTTGGCATTTATTGTGAGTCACTCCCATGTTTGGTTGGCACCCCGCTGAGCCAATTTATTGGTGCCAAATCCGTGAGATTTGTTTAATCGTTGGCGGCAGTCCCGTGGAGAATTCCATTAATGAGGAGGGATTTTCTTAAATATATGGTGTAGGGACAAAAGGGATTTAAAAATGAGGGACATCAATTAAATTTTCATTCGTGTTAGTTTTGGTATTTACTGAAGAGAAATTTAAGCAAAAGCAAGTAAAACATACAACACATTTACTGAATAATCCAATAAAAAATGATCCCTTAACCATTTATCATCTCAATACCTTGCAAAAATTTGCGTATATAATTTTAAAAAGTGCCAAAATATGTCCAAACATATTTTTGATTTATAAAAATACCATAATTGCAGCTCAACACAATTGAATAAATTACTCATATAATTTGATTACATATTAAAATGAAATAATAAAACGTGAAATAATAATTACACAGAAAGATAAAAAGGAATAAGATAATTTATTATTTTTCATTTTGCTACTTTCTTTAACGGTTTTAAATAAATTTGTATTAAAAATGATAAAAAGTAATAGTTTCCCTAAATTAGAATATTCTATGATCTTTGCATTTTTAGTGCATATGAATACACGAAAATTCATTTTATATGAAAAAATATATTCAGTCATTTTTAAAAATGTGTGATATATTACTCATACTCATATAAAAAACCTGAATGTTTTTGAACAAAATTCAGTGGCGCCACAGCCCAAAAGGGTCAAGGCATACTGCAACTAATTCTGCTCCAAGGTATTAAAGACAACAAGAATTTTATGCTTCCTTTTTTTTATTTATATTTTTTAAGTCTCTTTGTTTCATCAAAATTAATAAAAAATCCATTTCTCTTTATTTACAAAAAGTTTTTCATGATGCTGTAATAAATTTATTTATGTATAAAGTATAGATAGTAAAAATGGTCGTAACAAGTTGAATTTAACTGAAGAATAGCGCCAAAAACAATGGCGCACACAGGAATTTTTCAAATAGGGGGGAGGGGAGGGAATCCAGGGTCGGAAATCCACCATTCTCGTATCATGCTCCAATTCACCGTCCAACATATTCTTTTAGTTTTGTCGACTTTCGAGAACAAAAAAAAAAAACAGTAAAGAATTAATTAATAAATAAATAATTAGCATTAATTAATAAAATTAATTTTTATTACAAATGATTTACTAAATTTTACGTACTATGTATAGGATTATAATCAATGGAACAAAAATCAGAGACTATGGGGGGAGGGGGTTCCGAACCCTGGAACCCCCCCCCCTCTTTTCTTTGGGGGTCCCTCCCCACCTTAGTACGCTTTCTCGAAAAAGCAGCCTACGTTATAGATCGTGTTGTTATAGATTTCTCCAGTAATTTCCATAAGCATCCATATGGTCAGGAAGTCGCCAAATGTGACGCCAACTATATTGCCAATACTTCGCCATGTTTCTATTGTAATTTAAGGAACGGCCATTGCTTGCAAATATTACAATTTTTAATAAAATAGAACTACATAATACATGTAAATTACAGTTTTACAATTTGAGCAATGAGAATAAACAGTTGTATAATTTATTCACCCTCCATTACTTGTATATTTAAAAAAAAATTCATTTAAATTCAAATAACTTATATTTCCAATTGGAGAATTTTCTTGTAATTTCCTTGTAAACCTAGTGTACTTCATTAACAATTATATTATTTCAAAGAAAAAAACTTTTAGTGAATTATTTTCTTATACGTTACTATTGATGCTATATTTATTTGGCTTCAATCAATAATAGTTTCTTGTTTTTCATTGTGTAAAAGAAAGCAGAATCAATTCCTACTTTCCTTGGAAAATTAAGATTTGTTCAAAATTTACTACTTTGAAAAGAATAATTTTTTATAAAAATTTTAAAAGGCATAACTCTCTCTCTCTTCTTTAATAAATAACATTTATTTGCATCTTGTGCTAATTTAGTTCTTTTTAACCCCTGTAACCAAAAATGTAAATTTTATTTCCATTTTTTTTCCAAATAAAATCACCGTAGATGAGTACATAACTTTAGAATCTGGTGAGATTCTAAGATTAATTTCACATTTAATAAAAAATTATGAGTGATAAAAATTTGATGTTGTTTGGCTTATATGCTATCTACACTTAAAATTGCCAATATTGTTTTTTTTTGTTATTGTTTATTGTTATAATTACTCGAAACTACTACTTTAAGATATCCGACTACTTGCGACGATTTTTTTCAAAGAAAATATAGGGATATGGAAATTCTTTTTGTGGTTTTTAGATTCGTAAATAACATTTTAATAAAAATATGCTAAAATTATGAAGATAAAAAGAAATTATTATTACTAAATTGGTTACAAATTTTCAAAAACGTACGAGAAAAATAACATAAACGGACCCATTCTGTACCAAAAGTTCATGAACAAGTTTTCAATTTTTCAATTCTGCTGTGTTGTTATGTTATTCATTTTTGAAATGACCTTCAGGATTAAAGTTATTTTTATTTTTACAAAAACTAGAGCACTTTATCTTAGTTATTATATGAAATTGCTTAAGAAAACAGAGATTATATTAACATAAGAGACTGTAAATTTTGTAATAAAACAGTGATTGATAAATATGAAGGTTAAAACACTTCTACTATTATATAGAACACACACAAAAAATTTCAGTTAATTATTCTCAAAACCTTTTACGCAATCGTTTTGTCCCGTTTGAGCATTTATAAAAAAAACACATACACATTTCGAGTAAAACGCGTTTTAAAATACATCTTGCTTAAAGTAATGGCATCTACTTTTACTAAAACACTTGTAGTTTTTGTTCTAGTGAACGGAAAGTGATAAACTTGGTATTTTTATAATGCTAATAAGATGGCGTATAAAATAAAATCATGAAAAATAGTTGTCAATTTTTGGCAAAACTCACAATTTTAGGGTGGTAGGATTCTTAATTTCAATAATTAAAATTTGAAATATAAAACAGATATATTTTGGTATTAAATTTAAAATATATATTTTCCGATTTAAACATATTAAGTGTTACTTAGGATTTTTGAAATTTTAAATTCTGAAATTATTCAAATCGTGTTCAGCTTGTTTGAAATTGTAAGTCACAATGAAATATATATTTTCAATATTTTTTTTTTTTTTCGGACCCTGAATGTAAAAAAATAAGACAGCGCGCGCTAATCGTAACACTAAAAAGCTAACGTAATTCAAAATTCTATCATAACCATATAGGGAAAACCAACATTCCTACTGCCTCGGACGCAGGGAAAAAGTCCCACATACCTTTCATAATAAACTGTCAGAATTACTTATTCGCCAATTTCACATTTCCACTCTCACCTGTGTTTTAAGGGATAGTCACCCTTCCCCTCCTCTCACATTGGTTGGTGAATAATGAAGCCAATTACTGCCTAAGTAAACGGCTTCGCTCATTACGCCATTTTAACCGAGTCACCAATCATTCAGAAAAGCACCTGAGTCGTCTCTTCCCCCCTTCCCTGTGAGCACCCTTTGGCATCTATCTTGTTGGCGATGTGGCGAGCAGATAACCATAAAAAGGTGAAACCGATCAACGCGGTTAAAGAGTCCTTGATTGAGTGTGTTGCAGGACTGGTTAATTAGTTGATAAGAGCACTAAACGTTTGCTGTACAAATATAGTGAAAATTGCGGTATTGCCATTCGTGTTTCGTTAATTGTGTGTCATTAATCATCAATTTTTGAAACTAAAATTGATGATTAATGTCAGTTTTTTGCTTTTTTTTGCTTGAATGAAGTATTAAATTTGTGAAATTAGTGTAGAGGTTGATGATTCATTTGGAAGGAATGTTTCGTTGTTGTTTTTTTAAGATAGAAAAATAATTAATTGAGTAGACTGATAAACAAGTTTCAGAAACTGGGTAATTTTGACATATAAGTAGAAAAACAGAAATTTTATTTTTAGTTATGGATACAAATAATTATTAGGGAAAAATTTTAATTTTTCCTCTTACCGCTTTTTATTCCGACTTATTAAATTTTTTTTTTTAAATTTATATATTTTTTTATTTTTTGAGAGAAATTTATACACATTTTTTTTTCATTAGAAATATTTAATGCATCTTTTTTTCATGGCATTTACTATTTTTTATTGCTTGTTTTTATTCCTCCAGTGAATAAATTTCATCATATACCAGAAATTTAGATTCAGAAGTTTAATGTATCTGAAAACTATAATGGGAAAAAAAGATATTGAAATTATAAGAGGTTTTGGTTTCTCAACATGTTGTGAAAAATAAGGTTTTAGGCAAATTCTTAAATCTAATTAGCAAAAATTAAAAATGATTAAAAAAGTGTTATAAATTAGTTTTAAAATGTTTCTTTTAAATAAATTTCACATGAATTCTTTATTTAATGGAACAGATTATTAACATCAGATTTAAACTTTTAGCAGCATTTTCAAGAGGAATAAAAATGCTTCCATTACATTAATTTTCTTAGTGACATTTATTGCATTATGTAAGGTAATTGACTGATTGTTTTTAGGTTTCTACTGGGAAGCGACATGAGGGATAGTGAAGGTAGAAATCCTAATATTGACCCTGAGTGGTGAGGATGACACCTGAGCTGGCGCTCCATTCTCGAAACATCCACAACACGCGAACGTGAAGAGTTTGAGCATTGAAAGATTTAGCGGGCATTAGCCCCTCTACTCACCTGATGTTAATTTTAGAATTGTAACGCATCTTCTCAAATCTAGAATATTTCATTTACAGAAATGAAATGTTCTAGATTTGAGTTGATTTTCAATGTGTTAAAAATTTTTAAGAAAACAAAAGTTGTTTTCCCCTTTTAATTTTTTTAAAGAAATGGAAGAGGGAGAATCTTGCAACTATTTTTTAAATTATTTGTTTAAATTCTTTTATATGTATCTAGAATTTTTTTTTAAAATGTGAGGGATGCAATCAGATTTAAAATCTTTCCCATTCATTACTCTTTCACAGTATATAATGCCTTCAAATTTTTACAGGAATCGTAATCTGAGAAGACGAGAAAAAGTTCAACAAAGAAACATTATTTTAGTGCAGTGGTTCTTAAACAATGGTCCGTGGACTATCCTAGTCCTTGTGCTATCCTAGACAAGATCACTAAATCGAACCCAATAAAAATATTTAATAGATCATGTATTTCGATCAAGAATATTAATTAATTTTTTAATTGTTTACAATTATATTGCCATTATAACAACGTTATATTTTCATAAAATAGCAGAAACACATGTACAAAAATAAAGAACTGAATTCACTGAGCGCAAATACGATAACGGTGGCATCCATCTCGATTTCCTAACCAAATTCTTTATCTTAAAAATAAATATAGAAACCATATTAGAAGGCTAGAACCGGAATCGAGACTACATATTTCCAACATTACAGAGATTGCAGATTTCAAATGTTACACCTGATATAACAGCACTTGTAAAAAAAATTCAGTACCATCCTTCTCAATAAAAATTTTAATTAATACATTTTACATTATTTATTTAAAATTAGTATTGTATAATCTGTTTTCATAAAGGAAAAAAGAAGTGTAAATGTTTGTACAAGTAACAGCGGCAGTCTTAGAATTATTGAGAGGAACCCTTAAACCAATCAGCTATACGTTGGAGGGGGTCAGTGGTATAACGGAGAATATTAGCCCCCCCCCCCTGCAAATTCAGGTTTTGGACTCCAAGACCAAATACGTATTTAGTGTCAGTCGTGCTTTGGGCCGTCTAGAGTCTCTAGGACCCCGCATTGAGGGGGCTGCGGGGATGTACGTTACGCCACTGGAAGGACTGTTAAAAATCTTGGGGGTTCACGATGTCAGGCTGATACATAAAGGGGGTGGGGGTGGAGCTTTGAGTAACAAAAGTACAAAAACATTAAATTCCTCGCTAAAAAATGTTTTCTTTAAAAATCAAAGTCACAAATATATGTAAATAATTTCTGCTAAGGATTACTAAGGTCATTACAATTTCCATGCAACTATTTTGAAGTGCATTTCCCCCCTCACTTAAACTTCGCCAAGACAAGATATTTTTAAATGAATAAAGCATCAAGTACTACATTGATACGATAAAGTATGAACGTGTCAACTTTTAACAAACATTTCCAATTGTCTACACAATCATACAATCCATCCGATTACATACTCAGTAACGGTTTAAAAAGCTATCTCCCTAATAAAAAAAAATAATGCCATCACCTTCAAACAAACCCACATAACACCAGACAACTTAACATTCCAAGCGCGATGCAAATTTCAAAACACACTTCACAGCTTGTGTGCGCAGTAATTTATACTCACTCCCCCCTTCTGTTAAACAAAGCAAGCCAAGGCCTCCCCCCATTTAACAGACGACATAAGCGTCCGAGATATAAAAAGGTAACAATTCGAAAAGTTGGGCTTCCTACTGTGGAAGAGGGTGTTTCTCGTTTGACCCCCGACCCCTTAGTTAAACGAAGCGAGCCTTCCCCCGAGGTTCTCCCCCCATTCTAAAATGCGTGACATCAAAACTAATGTAAATCTGGCCATCGGTATTTGGCGTTTTGAACCTATCGCCATAAATTCCAAAACCCGGTGAAAAAGCAACCGATTTCTGTCAATTATGGCCTCCCAGCTAGCCTTATTAGCTTTTTGAGGTGAAGATGGGGCGATTGTGGTTTGACTATAAAAATTCCGAATCGCTTTATTAGAGAAAGAGGATATCCTTTGGACTTTTGGGTCGTTTTTATTGCTCAAAGTAGAGGTTTGTGGATTTTTTTCAAATGCGATAGGCCCGTGGCTTGGGTAATAAATGTTGCCTTTTTATGTGTTTTCGGTTTAAAAAGGCAATAGTATTGATAAATACTATAGGTGGGGAGATAGTCAGGTGTTATATTTGCAATAGAAATTTACCATTTTTATTTATTCTCTTTTTGATTATATTTCTTTTATAATTTAAAAAAAACAAACATCTATACTCATTGAAATTATCAATACATATTCATATGCATTTATAACTCGACTAAATCAGCAATTTTTAAAATTAGATTGATTTATATTTATAAAGCATTTATTATAAGATATATAATAAAAATTTTTACATAATATATATATATATATACATATAAACGGATGTTTGTATGTATGACCTCGTTCGCTTCACTCCAGCACCGTTCAACTGATCACTATGAAAATTGGCATGTATATGTTTTTTTGTGTGTGTGCGAAGAAGATTCTTGTGCTATCCTCTTTGTTGCCTACACCGGCGAAAAGGAAAAGTACCAAGAATCGACAAATTAGAATTTCTGTTTAAGGAAATCCTAGGTGGGAAAGTGGAGGACGTTGAAGTTATAATTGTAAGAAAATGTTTTTATGATTGTTACAGTGTTACAGCGTATCAACTTCTGCACCGTTCAATAAATCACCAAAAATTATGCCAACTTGGCTCCATCGCCAATATTTCGTTATGTTTCCATTGAATTACCATTATAATGTAAGGAACGGCGTTGCTTGCGAATATTACAATTTTAACATAAAATAAATACAGCAGGAAGTAATATTAACGTATTACATATCCAGATATAAGCTATTGACACTATTTTAAGCGTTCATTACACAAAATTTGCAGTAATGTATAACTTTTGCTGTGCAGAGATCAGCTAAGGAAAGGGTTTTCAAAAATCGACCCACAAGGGAGTTACTGGGGCGTTATAAATTTTTAAAAATCCTTTATATCAGCTATTAGACCTTGTGACGTATCTATACGGTTCCTTTTATTAACATTTGGGGAATTCTTTTGGGTCAACATCTTTTCAACCAACTTTCTCCGAAGACAGAAGGTGTGATTATGCAAATTCAGTTTAATATATATATTCTGTATTCGCGAGTTTGGAAGTTAGTGAAGGGAGAATAGATGGGAAGTGAAGTGAATTGTGAATAGATGAGAAGTGAAGTAAGTCGGCAGTGAAACGTATACGTAAACAGTGTAGGAAGCCAGAAGTTGGAATGTTAAGAAAGTGCTTAGTTTTACTGTTGGAGCCGTGTTAAAGTCAACGCAAGAATAAGAAGACTACAAGCGTTCAGGTACTGTGATCTTTAATCAAGTTGATATTAGAGAGTTAAATTATTAGTGCGGTCATTAAATTAATAAGCTCTGCATAAAGTTATCTTAAAGGTAGATCTGCATGATTGAATATATTCTCCCCCACTCAATCTCGTCTCACCCCCGTTCTCTGACTGATCAAAATTATCTTATTTAGAGTGTTATTTGTATTTGAGTTGAATATAGGGATAAATAAAATAATTGAAGTTCATCATGTCGTCTGATCATTTAGTTCCTCCCACACTTCTAGCCGGGTCACAGGGAAGAAGGGATACAAATTCCTTATAACCTACAGGCTTAAATTTTAACAAATATGATTTTTTGTTCAGCTGAGTAATGTAAAAGGCTTTTTTTTTAAATTTAATTTGCAATTCACGTAAAGTTAGCTCATTAAAAACTTCTTTACCCTTCAATCTGTATTGTTTAATTTTTTTATTCACCCATGCGAAGAACGGGGTACCGGCTAGTTAGATATAAATATTAAACAATTATGTGTAATTTTGAAAATATTTTCATATTAGTTACTGTAGCAAGTTAATTTTTCACAGGAATCAATATAATTGTAACATTTTGTAGCGAGTCCTAACGCGTTTCAACTAACTATTGTGAAAATCTGTTGCAATGACTACTTGATTTCAGAACTTAGCCTTGTGAAAGAAACCTGTACTTTTCGGTTTCGACGGCACAAATCACGCCAAGTTGACGGTGTTGACTACAACACACAATATACACATAAAAATATTAATAAATATTAGTTATATCATTGATTTTTCATCCATTTTTGATGTCATATGAAAAATACCTTACTTATAAGAAAAAACACGACTTATTTTAAGAATGTGGTGGTGAAAGCTTACTAGGGGGAATATACCGTTTGGCGTCGGTTATATCATTTTTGGCTACTGTACCGCCTACACCAGCGAAAAGGAAAAGTACCAAGAATCGTAATATATACCAATTAGAATTGCTATTTAAAGAAATCCTAGGTGGAAAAGTGGAGGACATTGAAGTTAAAATTGTAAGAAAATGTTTTTATGATTGTAAGGTGTAATATTAACTTATTTGAACCGGAGTTGTCGAGTTAGATTAAAACTCGTAAAATTTCGTGTAACTGGTGTTTGAATTTATCGGTGACTTACACAAGAGGTTCTGAAGCTTCTCCTCCCCCGCCCTCCTCCCATAGAACAACAAATTCTTTCTTTTTTAACACGCTTTTATAAGCTTCACTTGTATGTAACGGAATCTTTGAACTAAATTTTTACCTACTTTAAAAGATGAGATTAATTCGAAATTTTGCTCACTTGTCCAGGACCAATGACAATACAATAATTTAATAATTTTGTTCCATTGTCCTGACGGGGATCATCAGGATTAGTTATTTCCAATTTTCATATCCCATACCGCATCCGGCGACTAAATTCAGATCCCATTTCCAGATTGGGTGACGGAAAAGATTAGGTTACAACTTCGTTCTATTAACTATAAAAGGGTCTTTTTTAGTTTTTTTAAACTATAATTTATTACCATAGAGAATACTCCTCGGCCCTTTCATTTACATGTTTTTTACAATATAACCCCCTCCCCACACACACACACAAGAAAGCCACTGAACTTATCCTGAAGTTTGAACTTCCTTGGCTATAACTAGAAGCCATTTTTTGCTAAGCGAGTCATTTATAGTTATTAATTAAGATTCGAATCTTTTTTCACTCTCATTGAATATTAATCATTAAGGTATTTTGTTTAAATTAAATAAAAGCTGTCGAATTTTACAATGTATCTAGATCAGCGCTTCTCAAACTGTCCCCCTAAGGCCTAGGGGAAGAGAGCATAAAGAAAAGTCAAAAACAAAAGATTATTTTTTTTAAAAAAAATATTAATTAATTGAAAGTAAAAAAACAAAATATATTCTGACACAATAAAAAATAAAATTCACATTTACACAAAAATAATACCCTTATAAATGTATGGGTCTGCATGATTTATTTTTTATAATTAATTTGCAAAACTAAGTTAAAGAAAAATTTTAATAATTACCAGTAAAATTGTACGCAAAAATTAACACTTATCTTAATAATTTGTACTTTTTATTATTAGTCCCTAAACTGCTGATTAACAGTAACGCAATTCGTTCCCCAATGCCACCGTTTTTCATGTAGGCGTGCGTATGTGATGTATTGGAAGGGGAGGGGGGAAAACAAGGAATAAATAAGCAAATCCTCTGAAATAAGTAAACCTTCATAAACACGGTAAAGGTCCTTTTGTTGCATTCCATAGGAAAAATTTTATGGATAGCTGTGCACAGACATTATCGTAATTCGGAAAGACGTATATATACGTCCGGGGCAATTAACGCTTTGGCTGAGCAAGGCATTTATATAAGCCGATGGCACTTAAGAGGTTAAAGTCATTTTGTAGTTTTGGTGTAAGAGTGTATTATTGAATTAAATATATTGTTATTGTATGGAGGGGGGAGGGTTGCAAGTATTGAAACTTTGAGAAGCCCTGTGTGTGTGTGATCTAGATTCTTCCTCTCACCACATTAATACGAATGTCTCAGATTCTACCTCGGACTCAGAATACTATATCTGTTAAATTATTAATATGTTTTAATTAGTAATTTTAGAAATTGCTAAAATAAAAATGATTATTTCGCAACTTGGCTATATCAAATGTTTCGAGTTAGAAGATTTTTTACACTGAAAATTTTTGAGGAAAAAACTTTTTTTTATTAGACTAAATTTTTATTTTATTTTTTGATAGGTTTTTTTTTTGTTTAAAACTTAATTTATTTGTTATTTAAACTTGCGTTAGAGATCTGTGTCATCCTTTCAAATCAAATCAAAATTATTTATTTCTAATTTGCAACCATTTTTTAATTGACATGACTGACGTTGTACTTATCATATTAATTAGCGACTTAAATTTTTATGTATAGATTTTAAAAAATAATTTTGTTATTAAAATATGTCAGCTTAGTTATTTTCATGTTCAGATATTAATTACTTTACTTTAAATCAACGCCCTTAGCAGGGACGTCTTAAGACTCTTTGAGGCCCTGGGCCCCTGTGCAGAAGTAGGCCCTACCTGAGATCTTTAGAAAGGTAGACAGTATATAAGATTCATTGTCAAATACTTGTTCAAACGGTAATTTGAAACAAATAAATGCTTCCGACTTACAATCTCAAAAACCTAGGCCCAAACTGGCTCAACCGATGGCCGTATTTAAATTAAATGAGTCGAATGATTGCTCATAGTATTAGGCCTGGGCCTAGACATGGACAGTGGTCATCACATAATAATACAGCCTTACACTTTTGCCAGTTAACATGCAGTTTGAAATTCCCTGTTTTTCGAAGAATATGTACGAAAATAATATTTGATCATTAAAAATATCCGAATTGGGATTTTATTAAGACAGAGTCGAGAACGAAACGAGGCCCCCACTGAGGGCGAGGCCCTGGGCCCGGGACCAGTTGGCCCATGCCTTAAGACGTCCCTGGTCCTTAGTCTTAATTTATAACTTAAAATTGTGTTTGTCTGGTGCTCGTATTTCTTATATTCTTAAATGCTTCACTGAAGCCCAATGGCTGAGTGGTAGTGTATCGCGATTCCACGCCACAGGTCCGGGGTTCAAATCCAGGGTTGGGCGAGGTCGACTCAACCGTTCATCCCTTCAGCGGGTCGATAAATGAGTACCTAGCTTGCTTGGGAACTGATAACTAGGGGTTTCTCGTCAGACTGACCACTCGACCGAAACATCTGCATATGCACTGCAGCGCCTAAAGTTACGTAAACTGAGATAGGCACAGTAGGCCTTGGCCTTCATGGGCTGTTGCGCCACTGAGTTCAGCTCAGTAAAAGCATTGCTTCCATCTAGGATTCAGAGCAAAAGTCTACGAAAGAAACACGGCACATCGTTATTTTTTCCGATCGTTTTTTACGATTATGAATTATATAAATGCTTGTTTGACGCTTGCTTTTATTCAATTGTTTTTTTTTTGTTATATGCAGAACTTGATTTTAGGAGTAATGAACTTAAATGCATTTCGAAACTTCTTAGACGTGCAATTTACTTTATTAAAAAACACAGACATTTTTTTAAAGTACAAAAATGATATTTTAGAAAAAATACCGGGGATGTTTTTTCTTAAAAAAAAGTTGTAATTGCCAAGCGGGTATATATTTTATTTTATTTATTTCTCTAAGTTAAATCTGTATATTAGGCCTTATTAAACAGGTATCCAACGCCTGTAAATACAGGCATTGGGTCTTTTAAAAATTTAAAAACCAGTCGCTAATTATACACATTAAATTAAAGAAAAATACTATATTGAAATGGTAAAAGCATATACACAATTTTTCTGCGTTTAAAATTTGAGCAATAGCGGGATAATCACATATATCTACGTTGCAATCAGTATTAGTTCGTATTTTTGTCACAACTAAGGAAAAAAAAATAAAATTGATGATCTCCTGGACAGTAAGAAATATGCAAAAAAAAAAAAAAAAAAAAAATTAAAGAAAGAGAACACATCAGGTGCAAAAGGTAGAAAAAAGAACAACATACAAAAATATACAATCAAGGTCCATGTTTAATCAAATCGGTTCATCCAACTCTATTGAAAAATATATCACTATAATTTTTTCCCACACTTAATGTGGCCAGGTTAATTTGATCTCTCGCCTTTAAAAAACTATCTCTCAGCTTGTGAGCAGCCTAATTATGTATTATTTCATGCCATTACTTTTTTACCTCACAATACGATTGGGGACGAAACATGGCTTATGTATTAAATGACTGGTCACGACCGACACCACTTGATTAAATGAATGAATGTGTTCCCCCCAATCTATGTGGGGGAAAAAAGTGTTCCACTTTTCGCTTGATAAGTTTGAATTAATGGAAGTAAAATGTCAAGTTAAAAGGAACGCCATGTTTGTCCACAATTACATTTCATATATATGTTGAAACGCATTTCATTCTCAAAGTTTCTTACAATTTTAAAAAATTTTATTTTTGTCAATAATTTCCCTTGCGGGAAATATCCGAAAATACATATTTAATTCATAAAATAAAAGGATTATAAATTTTCAAGGGTTTAAAAAGAAACCACTCCCTACTGACTGACATAATCTTTTCCCTATTTTTTTAAAAAAAATTTCTAATTGAATTAACTGTTAAAAAGTAAAAAAGAGGAATCATTTTAAAATGCATAAACACTTTTCTAGTAGGGTATTTTTATCCGTCATAAAATTTTAATCTCGTATATATATATAAGTATTCACACAATCTCTCACAAAGCTCACTTCATTGGAAAAATTCTAATTTTAGAACTTTTTGAAAGAGAACATTTATTAGTTATACTTAAGAAAACTAATATGAAATGTTAGCAAGGAGAATGGGCAATCCCAAATTAAAACACACAAAATGGGCTAAATTATTTTCTGTTTCAAGTTCAGAAAAGGAATTACAAACAAGTAATATATAAAAAAAAAAATTAAAGTCAATTCCTTCTTAGGTCAACAAAGAAAAATTTTATTTTAGTTATTTTTTTTAAATAATTACAATTATATAACATAAATATGTATATACATATGGCAGACTCACAATATTAAGTGGCAAAAAATATTTTTCTCTCATATAAAATTAATTAATTAAAATTAATAAATGAATTAACATTTGGAAAAACTGTTTTAACTTGAAGTGTCATCCACTACAAGTTTTTAAAAATGTGTTTATGCTTGAGTGGATGAATAAAAAGTATTTTATTAATGATTGAAAATTTGACTAAGATATATAAATATATATAGGAAGAGTGTGAGCTATAATAGTAGGAATTGAAAAAGAAAAGAAAAAACAGAAAAAAAAACAGAAAAATTATCAAAAAATTTGAACATAATAAGTATTTTTTTTTTGTGCAAAAATAATGCTTCTAAATTATATATAAATAATTAAGTCATTTAATTCTTATACAAAGTTTTAATATTCCTTTTAAATGTATATCATTTTATATTGCCACTAAATATAACGGCTTCGAAAGCAAAATTGTTCCTAAGCTGAAGTTCTCTTTGTATCTAATTTCAAATTTCTAATGATATAATATAGCATCTTTCATTTATAGTATCTTTAACGAATCGTATATACAGGCTAGTTTAAGCATTTTCTTATCGTCAACTACTTAATGTTACTTTTCAATGAGCTTTGAAAATTGTATTACACAATCAGGTTTTCCCTTTACTATATGATTATTTTTAATTTATGAACAAATTTAAAGAAATTATCACATTCAGTTTTCACACACACTCATTTCTAACAAATAATTTGACTAAATGATATACACAGTCGACTCTCGATAATTCAAACTTTCGATAATACGAACCTCTTGAAAATTCGAAGTATATGCTCAGTCCCTAGAAAAACTCTTGATATTTCGAACTAAAACAATACGTTTGGGTACACTCAATAATTCGAAGCAAAATCTGTGCCTGGCTAGACTACTACACGCAATGATTCGAAATTATCTTATAAAACTCTCGACAATTCGAACACTCACTATCGTGTACAGTCCTGTAGAAAACAGGTTGGAGCTTACAAGTTTTGTGTTGTATTGTCTCTGCATGTCTCCCCTGTAACGTAGTCCCCTTAATGACCATCTGTCTGCTACCCTTTCTTAGTGTTTTTCGGTTCATCAGGCAAAAATACACTTTTTTTGCTTCCCTTCTTCAAACGGACAATAGACCAACCGCACCTGTTGTCAGCCGTCCAGTTCTTGCTACACATGTGTTCAAAATGGATGGTCCGCTATTGTGAAGAAGAGATGCGTGTAGGATTGTGTATGAATGCATTGAATATATTCTTTTAATACAGGACTTTTAACTTCTGTAAAATATTTATACTGTATAATACGTACTTTTTAAAAAATACTTTAAAATAATTTTATACATATGTACAGTTGTTGTTTTATTACATAGTTTCAAATTTAAATGTGTTAGAAAAAAAATTTCTTCGTGTATTTTGAGAATTTTTTCTACCCTCTTGATAATTCGAACCCTTGATATTTCGAAGTTTTTCATTGGTTCCTCCAACTTCGAATTATCGAGAGTCGACTGTATATATATCCATTTAAGTCCAATAACTTTCTTTCATTCTTTGTATTTTTTAGTTGCTCCATATTTCAGATACTTGCAAATTCTGCTCTTTTCCAATCTTTGTTTAGTAGGATATTCTCTTGAAATACTTGTTTTATTCATATACTATATATATTTCTCTTCATCCCTTCAAAAATCAATGGAGCAACGTGATAATCATTTTTTAACATTTTATATTTATCACCGAAAATATTTTCGGTCTACGGTATAGCTAAAATTTATAATCAAGGAAAATATTCTTGTCTAGTAGAATATTTAGGGTATTTTAATAAGAGTTTAAATCAATCTGTTTTCAGCATCAAAATAGAGGATCCAATTTTTAAAATATATTCCAGTTCTTCTTTGATTTCTTTCTATACGGAAGATTTTCTTATGAAATTTAGGTTGTGCAGTCCGTGATTTATTTTGAAATACATGAAGCAAATGAGGAGAATACCGTCACGCATCCGGTATAGCGGTTAGCGACGCTGACTGCTGTGCCATAGGGACTGGGTTCGAATCCCGGATAAGGCATGGGTGTTTGTAAATGAGTGAGTGAGTGATTTTGGGGTTTATTGGCGCAAGAGCCGATTTCGGCTATACTGCGCCAAACATTTGTTTTAATATCTGTGGTCTAGACGGGAAGAGAAAGAAAGAATGAATTGAATGACAAGAAAGAGGGTCGAAAATAGAGAAGGATCACTAGGGTACCCCGGGTTCGTGAAGCCCGTGTTTACCAAAGACAGTAAACCCCGTGGGAAAAGGAAAAGATCACTAGGGTACCTCGGGATTGTGATACCCGTACTCACCTAAAGAAGGTGATCCCCCTGAGGGGGTTTGTAAATGAATAGTACTTGTATATAGCAGGAGGTACTCTAAATAGCCGTCGAGCCGCAAGTCCTCTATTGAGGTTGGGGGAAAGGAAAGAGAGGTGGGAGACCCCTGACCACTCCCAGGGTGTTCTCCCTCACAATTGGGGTGGGACCGAGCCAAATCGTACTGTCACCTGCATAGTGCTCAAAGCTATGGCTAACGACAGGCGTACAATCTAGCCCAATGACATGATGAATTTCGTGGGCCTCGATCTGACTACGTCAAACAGGTGGCATTAGCATTAGCAACAACAACAGGAGAATCCCAACGATGTATAATTATTAACTCTTAGATAACTCAGTATTAAAGAATTTTAATAAAAGGCCCTCGTGCTGTGCACAGACTTCTCTTATGGGCAGTAGCGGTTTATCCATTGAGCGTCCAGAGAGCCTGGATAAGCTAGATTTTCTGGTTATAAATTTCGACCCGCCAGTGCCAAGGGGACTGGTAGGTCTTTTACTACCATGGCCCCAAATGAGCTTAAATCAGCACTGCTTATGACGGAGGGGGTTACATTCTAAAAAACACATAGACCGGGGGTGGCCAACCCGCGGCACGCGTGCCACAGTGGAGTTGTTGCAGTGGCACTTGAAGGCTTAATGAAAAGTTTGAAATGATAACAGTAAATAAATTATTATTTTTCTATAATTTATTGAAATGCGACTGTCTAAAACAAAAAAAAGTTTTTTAAATGCACTCAATCAATTGAATTATCTATAATAGAAATATTTCATGCTGATAATATTCCTTCATTGCTGTATGAGCTACTTTCCAAAGGTAGTATCCCTTGCGATATTTTGGGATTTGAAGGGAAAGTGTTTTAAAATATCTGGAAGAAAACAATGAGAACTGCCCAGAGACTGCTTGATACTCAAGAATTAAGGTTAAATGTGGGATTTAGCTTTTCTTACCAATAGTATGGGACATTTAAATAATTTAAATTTAAGATTACAAGGGAAAGATTGTATTTTGCCAATTCTAGTTGGTCATTTATCTTCTTTTGTGAACCAACTTTACTTATTGTCCCTATTTTACACAAAAAAAGATTATGACATTCACATTAATACAGGAGTTACTAAAGTTAATAATGTTCCAGCTATAATAAATTTAAAAATTTAATATTTTTTTTGCAGGATTCGTTCCTTGCCAGTTTCAATGATTTTCAAAACATTTTTTTAAAAAAAGACTGATTTTTAAAAATTTTTTTGCAAGTCATTGATTGTTACACGTCTGAAATTCAAATCGAAATTATTGGCCTAGAGCACTAAATTGACTGATATGCATCTAAAGCAATCTAAATTTGTTAGCATCTTCAAAAACTAATCCTAATATAAATGACCTTGGCAAAAAAACCAAAAAACTATTAATTCAAAATTACATTAATTAAGTACTGTTCTGTTTAATAATTACTTGGAATTAAATGTTTCAAGTTACTCATTTTTATTTTTTACCTAACCTGATTAGTTGAGCCTGTAAAAAATTTATCAACGATAAAACCTAAGTTTTTAATTTGGTGTCTTGTTTATTACATAATTTTTAAATTTCCACTACTTAGCTTTGCGTAAAATTACCATAAGCCTATAAATAACATTTCTATACCTTTTCATATTTTTTAATTTGTTAGAAAAGTTGAAAGTGCCACGCATAATTTTTTTTTATCAGATAGTGGCACTCTTCACAAAAAGTTTGGCCACCCCTGACGTAGACGTAAGCACAAAGGGCTAATATCTATGGTGAAAATTAAAAATCTGTTAGTCTATGAGTTAGGGGAGTTGAACCTCCCCTAACTCATAGACCTCCTAACCTCCGTTGTGTACATCACTGAATAGACCATGGATTTCCTTAAATTTATGAAAGCATGGAGAGGAAAATTGAGACTTTTTGACTTAACTTTCCTTTCATGCTAACGTTTGTGAATCATTAAGATTGAAACAATGCACTTTAATTACATTACAGTTTAATACCCTTAGATTCAAAATAAATAAGTACAATATTCCTAATGGCATCCTTTTAGGATGTAAAGTTTCTTTTATTATAGAAATGTTTTCTTGTGAGGAGGATAATTCATCTCAAAAGAAATTTGTGAATTTCCCCTCATTGACAAATAAATTCATGGAATAAAAACGAAGCTAAAAGTTCTAGAATTTTAAACTGTCACCGTAAAAATACCAAACTAAATCACACATATGAACGAATTTTTAAATCAACTAAGGTCCTCGGCTCCGTTTATTAACAACCATTTAATTTATCACCATAAATAAGTTGGAAAAAAATTAAAAAATTATTTTCATCAAACATTGTGTTATGTACAATTGAAAAGATCCAATTTGTTTTCAAGTAAAATTTTTAAACTTTTCAGGTTGATATATATAAAAAAAAAAAAAAAAAAAAAAAAAAAAAAAAAAAAAAAAAAAAAAAAAAAAAAAAAAAAAAAAAAAAAAAAAAAAAAAAAAAAAAAAAAAAAAAAAAAAAAAAAAAAAATAAAATTAATATAAATAAATATTAATATATTATAGTATAAAATATATTTTAAAAAAAAAAAAAAAAAAAAAAAAAAAAAAAAAAAAAAAAAAAAAAAAATTTTTATCGTTTCCTAATCAAAAACAAGATTTCCAGTTAAAAATCTAATTTTCTTCTCTCCCCCCCCCCAAGAACATATAATTCCAATAATTTATTTATACTAAAGCAAAATACGCCGCTCCACCTAGTATTATGGTTACAACACTCGGCTTGTAATCGAGAGGGTTCGAATCCTGAATAAGGCATGGATGTATCTTCGGGACATTCACCTGAAAAAGGTTTCCCTTCTAGAATGAAAGGCAGCGCATTCTTTTTGTTCTATGCTGGGATCATCGTTTGTAATAAAAGTCTATATTCTTCTGTGTTTGTATTGTATGTTTTTGTCCGCTGTCTCTTCTCTTTCGTTTGTAACCCAATATGAAACACACGACAACAAAACAACATGTAAACTTTGATTTTGGAACAATTCAAAGTTGCTTCATTTTTCTTTTCATAGGTCTTGAAACAAGATGCATGATTTCGAAATCGATTTTAAACAGAGAATAATATAAACACACATCAATGTAAGGCTAGATCAAAACTGTTTACTTATCTTGCTTTACTTACTCTTTTGGGATATTCACAACTAAATTAAATTATTTCCTTCGAAATAAGGGGAAAAATTTCAATAACTGAAACAAAATTTTATCTTTATTTTTTATTACAGCACTCATTGAAAATATTTTTTATTCTTTAAGTGATCCTACGATCTCAAATAATATTATTTTATTTATTTAAACATCTATACAATGAACCGCAAGAATTTAAAAAAAAACACACGAACCAAAAATGGCTGCAATAACAACTGAGATTTTTTTTGGTGGAGTTCACGCCACAGAGCAGTAATAGCCGTTTTTGTTGCCACTCGTGGAAAATAATCATACCCGCAAATTTACACCCAATGGGCGAGGTATTTGATCAAAGCGTCAGGTAATTCGAAATTAGCAGTATTCGTGACTTCACTTCATTTTATACGAATATACAGATAAAAGATTGAAAGGTAGAAAAGAACAAATAAAAAGAAAAATCGTTTGATGCATGTTCCAAACGATCAGGCGCAATTACAACCGCGAAAACTTCGCATGCTTCGAGTATTTTTTATTATTATTATTTATCTCCTTCTATTATATATATATATATGTTTCTTCTTTTTATTTCACCAAAACATTTCTTCGGGATCAGCAACTTGTCAAGTATGAAGTGGTGAATTAGGACCAATTCAAAACCAATATTTATCTAGCAAAGTGAAAAAAAGTTCTGCAAAATTACATAATAGGCCCTTCTCGCTCTTATAAAAATGGCGGGGAAGCTTTTTAATGGACGCGTGAAAGATTTTCGAACACAGGTGCGATTCGAATAGTTCCTTCCAAAGATTTATGACGGATGTTTCGCCGAATGTGCAAGAGATGGCGCTGATAGTGACAGCCCAAAGCTTAAACAAACACAATTAGGAGAAAGTGGCAATGCTTGACCCCAGGTCTATTTATCAAAAGGTTTTTATAACTAGGAGCATACCTAACCTTATAGATCGCTAAGTAAAGAATTTCTTCGTTTTGACAGCCTATCGTTTTTCATCGCCAAGAGTGGCTTCAGGTTTGCCTTGCCTTTCATTTATTTATTGTTAGGCGCAAATGTCAGGCTACATTGTAGGCTTTTATTTGCTGTTTTCTTCGCCTGTCACAGTCCCCGCCCCCATTAGCAGAGAGATGTTTAAAATGCAAATGATCTCTTAGAAGATCCTAGGAAGGAAATAACGAAACACTTAGATTTGTTGGTAGCAGTCTCATTCATTTCATTTTCGAAAAAATGTTTTTGCTTAATTAAATTGCGTTTTTACATTGATTATGAAACGAGATCCTTGCAAATGAAATGAAGTTATTACTCCTTGTGTTTTTATTCTCCTTTGTAATAAAAAAATGGCAAAAAAAAAAAAAAATTTGTTTTTTGGAAAAAAGAGACATGTTTTACGAATAAGATGAGGAATAAGAAATGTTAAAATTTTGCTGGATATATCCATCTTCTCTCCTACACTTTTTATTAATACAAAAAAAAAAAAAAAAAAAAAGGAAGAAAGAAACAGTACTTTTATTTGATAAAAAATCTAAATTTTATAGAATTCTGTTATTTTTGTATCAAAATTATCAATCACCTTTTCGAAGTTGTGATAAGTTTCTTGTTAAAAGATAATAATAATGACAAGACCTTTTTTATATCAGTAATAATTCATCAAAAATATGCTCTGGAGTGTCGTAGGATCCTAAAATCCGGATCAGTAGCGCACACAGGAATTTTTCAGGGATGGGGATGGGGGGGGGGTCCATTGTTCTCGTACCATGCTTCAATACGCCGCCCAACATATTCTTTTCATTTTGTCGATTTTGGGGAACAAAAAACAAAAAATTAATTAATGAATAAATAATTAGCATTAATTAATAAAATTAACTATTAAAACAAATACTTGATTATTTTTTACGTACTATATATATAGAACTATAATCAATCGAAAAAAAATCAAGGGCCTTGGGAGGGGGGTCCGGACCCCCAGGACTCTCCCCTTGTGTGCACCACTGATCAGGAATCAAAATTACGAGGTTCGTCGCCATCTCAGCCCTCGTGTTTCTTTATAGTTTGATGTTATTTAAACTCACTCCCTCCACCCTAAAATCCATAAAAGATAAAGAAAAATAAATAAGTAAATAAATTAAAATGAATTGGATATTGTTTTTTTACAATTTTTGAACTGAAGCGTTCCGAAGGTACTGTTTTTTTTTTTAGAAATTAAAGTATATTTTTGTACTACAATTCCTCTTAACCGGCCTCTGCGGGAGGACATCTTTGACCAAACTGCAAAATATAACCGACTTAGCCAAGTTTTGCGAAGTATTGTTAAAATATTTCACGAGATGAGTAAGTTAGTAAATAAATTATTTTAAACTATTTTAAAAATTCTTTACACAAAATTCGTAGCACTATTATAAACGCGGACAAGAATAAAAATTACGTTCTCTTGCGTTATACTTTTAAGATCTCTTTTTAAAGCTGTACGCAACACTTATTGATAATTTAAATAAAAAAGACAGGACTAAACAATAAAAAAACTTTAGTTTTTATATTTTTTTTACATTTATTAATGCTTTAAATTAAATTAAATTATTTCTATTATAAGTTCAGTTTCACGAAATATTTTCTTTCTCCAATGATACTAATTTTATTGTGATATCATTAATAGTTTGTGAGCTATAAAATTAGAAGACAAATTTATTGAGAGAATCCTAACAGAAATTTAAAGATTCATATGTTTGGAATATCCTTTTCTTTTATAATCTAAGTGAGAGATTGTATCTTCAGGACTACATACTAAAAGAAGGGTTTATTGAAGATTCAATTTTTTTCATTTTATTTCATTCACAACCATTTTGAATTACAGTAACTGGAGTATTTATAGCTGAATGCATTGTTCACACGTAACGAGATCTGCCTCATCATTGCTCAAAAAAGGGAGGAGGAGAAAAAGAGTCATTCCCTCTCAAATAACTAGAAAATAGATGACTTTAAAATTTCATTTAAGCCACATATCACCGGCTGAGGGCTTAGTTAAACTAATAACTGGTTGACCCAAAGTGGGTTAAAAAATTGCTAAGTGAGTGAGTTATATAAACATCGCACTATAAACCAACACGAGGGCTATTGGCGACGGACCTCGTAATTTTGATCCTCAGTCGAGTGACGAGATCCCCCTCCTCTCCTAACTATCACACTACACCAACAGGAGGACATTGAGCCTTGACAGATTTAACATGCACATACGGCGGTCTTCAGTGGCGCCAGGACTTGAACCCGCGACACTCCAGCTACTAACTGTGGGAGATATTTTGACTGATTATCTGTTTTCATTTAATTCTGTCTACTTCAAATATTTTAAACCAAATGCTTTAACATTGATTGTATCAGTTGGGAAAATCCACAAAATTTTACCTTTTTACATGGCAATATTTTCTCCCTATCACTAATTATAAATAAAATAGCTTTATGTCTACATTGTGCAATTAGATGTATAATACTTTTTTCTATAATATTTTAATTTATTTATTGAAAGTTAGCACAATTTTTCCCATAAGGAGCCAGTGCTAAAATTTAAAACCAATCAACGAACACCATTGATAGAATGATTAGCACACATTTTCAAAGATGCTCCACGCGCAGCTCGGTGAATATTCGAGTGCTGAGATTATCAGCGAAATCAAAAGCTAATATTGTTTTAACAAATAATTTGTGGAATTTTTTTTAGTAAAAAAATACGCTGCCTCAGAATTTCTGTTTATTCATTATCATCATACAGTTGGTTCATTCATCACAGGCCTATAGAACTAGATTCGAACTTCAGAATCCTTCCTATTAATAGCACGAATGCTAACAATCATGCTACGCAGAGCTCGTTGTTCGATTCAATTTGTAGATATATGGCTACATTGTAATAAATCTGTGACATGGTTGATGAAAATAAGACTGTGTGTTGCGCTTACTACATAACGCGCTAAAATCCGGAACTTTCTTCATGTATAGCTTTCCGGTCCATTCTATGAATCAACGGTCTGTATTCAGAACAGAAAATTAAAATATTTATTTCTTACTTTTTACCTTACGATAATTAGTTCATTTTTCAAAAAAAAAAAAAAATTAGATTTACTTTTTTTAGTCATTATTTTAACAAACATTTTGCGGAATCTTTTTAGAAACAGAAACATAATGCTCAGAATTTCTGTTTATTCATTAACATCATACAGTTAGTTCATTCATCACAGGCCTATCTAACTAGATTCGAACTTAGAACCCTGCCTATTAATAGCTCGAATGCTAACAAGCGCACTACGCAGAACACGTTATTCGATTCAATTTGCAGAGGATATGGCTACATTGTAATAAATCTGTGACTTGGTTAATGAAAATAAGACTGTGCGTTGTGCGCTTACTACATAACGCGTTAAAATCTGGAATTTACTTTATGTATAGCTTTCCGGCTGATTCTATGACGACGGACTGTATTTAGAACAGAAAATTAAAATATTTATTACTTATTTTTACCTTACGACAATTATAGTTCATTAAAAAAAAATTGGATTTTACTTTTTTGAATTTTTTAGTCATAATTTCATCAAACATTATGTGGAATCTTTTTAGATCAAAAAACATGACGCCTCAGAATTTCTGTTAATTCATTAACATCATACAGTCGGTTCATTCATTACAGGCTCTATAGAACTAGATTCGAACTTAGAATCCTGCCTATTAAGAGACTCATAAGATATCCCAAAAAGGAGTACATGAGGCTCGATATCTTTTTAGTTTTTTATAGTTTCTAAGGACGTCGTAAGCAAACAATTCATGTGGAGTAAAATTACACTTGTCCGTGGCATTCCTCAAGCTACACGTGCTCCCCTGGTGGTGCTAAATGTGTAAAAGCGACTGACGTTATCGGAGCCACCAAGAGATAGCCACAAGTTTAGAATGAGGCCTCAGGCTTCTGAAGCTGAAAGAATGTGCAATACAGAGACTCAAGACTCAAACTTCTACTATTTCGCATACGAAACTTGTTATGAAAAAATACCAACTACCGCTACTGATGACTCGTCATGATCCTATACAGTGCTACTTCACAGTCGCACCTACCCTTCCATCTTAACGGCTGGACCTAATTAACTTGACAGCAAATAAGGCTGAGGCCATTCCTGACGTGATAAAATCCTGCGCCTTAGAGACAATCGGACAAAGACATCCCGTGAATGAGTGGCTCCGTATCTATACTGAGGGTTCATATCTACCAAAAACAAACGGAGCCAGCGCGGGATGGGTCTGCCGGCTGTTGCAGGACTCATTTCCTGAGCAAAAAAAAAAATCGCCACCAATTACGATGGTGAGGTCTCGGCTGTCTGTGAAGATACAACGCAATTACTTGCTGCTGGCCTAGCCCCAGCAAAAATTGTCTTCCTCATCGACTCCCAAGCTGCAATTTCAACCTTAAGTAGTAACACACAAACTGACTGCCTTAACACAATTCAGTGCCAAACTAAAATTGTGGAGCTCATTTCATATGGCTGGACTGTGGCATTACAGTGGGTTCCAAGTCATGTTGAGATCCCCGGTATTGAGAGAGCTGATCAAAAAGCAAAGCAGGGAGCCGAGTCGTCTCAACTGGAAGTCCTCTTGACTCTCAGAAGAGCAAAGAACATTATTTCTACATTCATTGACAAATGTACTACCATGACCCAAAAAGCCAAGAGCCTTGGAAAGCCTTGAGAAACTCTGACCACTGTGGGTCCAATCCCGAGGCTCCTGGAGAGAGCCGAGGTAGTTGCCAGCTTTCACCTAACAATTGAACATGACTTTTTGGAAGTATACCTCGACTAGCTTGGCCTGGTTGCTGAAGAGACCTGCCCGCTCTGTGGCCATGCCAGAAAGGATGGCGACAAACTGCTCCAATGCACTGGACTCGACGAATACTTGACTGACGACATCGTCTGTTGGTACTGGGAGGCTCGGCGTCAAAAAGTCATGAAGCCAATCACGGGCGTTGGATAAATAAATAAAAAATTTTCTCCTACGTCTATGTCTGATGTTTTTATTGTGCCATTATCCCCTTCCAGGTTCAGTTTACTTCAAGGTTATGGATTAAAAAAATATCAATTTCTTTTTATGCTTACCTAGAAAAGTAAGCAAAGGCTTTCGAAACCATAAAAAAACACATGTGAAAGAATTCGGGAAAGACCAATTGTGCAGTGTGTTTTCACAGAGCCCGAGCTACACCCGGAATGAGCTGGAATGGTACGTTTCACCAACCCGAGCTCAGCTCGGGAAAAGCTGGGAAGGGGTTAATACAGTGCTTCTCAATTTTTCACTATTTGCGACTCAATGTTCAATCATAATCTTCATCGTGTCCCCATCTATACAACAATGAATTTAATTCAATAATACTATTCATTGACGCTAAACCTACTTTTCGACTTTAACCTCTTAAGGACCACCGGCGTATATAAACGTCTCGCTCAGCCAGGGCATTAATTACACCGGACGTATATTTAAGTTTTTCGAAATACGATTTTTTTGTGAACTGCTATCCTTAAAATTATTCCGAAGGCTTTGTAATTCGATAAAATGACTTTGACAGTTTTTGAGAAAGATTTACTTATTTTAGAAGATTTGCTTATTTATTCCTTTTCTATCTCTACCCTTCCCTTCCTTCCCCAATAGACCACCTACACTCGAGTTCGTGTTAAAAGGTTGGCATTGGAGAACGAATCACGCAATTTTTAATCAGCATTTAACGGATTAATTATAAACCATACAAATTATCAAGATAAGTGTTAATTTTTGTATATAATTTTAAATGTGACAAGAGCACAAGGGGTTGCTGATAATTATCCACTAGTGTTTAACTTAGTATTGTTAAATTAATTATAAAATGCATTGTGCAGTACTGATACATTTATAAGTATATATCAGTGTAAATGTGTATTTTATATTTTTTTTATGTCAGAATGAATTTTGTTTGTTTATTTTCAGTAAATTAATATTTTTTAAATATTTTTTTGTTTTCGGCATGTTTGTGCCCCTTCGAGAGTTATCAGCCCCACCCCCTGTAGGAGAGTGCCCCAAAGTTCGAGAAACACTAGGAAAATTGATGAACAAAAGGAAAATTGTAATAAAATGTTATTAAGTAGTGCTAGTGCTGGCCACACAAAATGAAACGCCAAGGACAAAAGATATCACAACGAAATTTATTTGGCAGATGTTGTACAAAAATCAAAAGATTAAAATTACAGCCTCTTGTGACCTATGGATGTGATAAAATCAGTCGTTAGTGCAGCTGCCATTGTTGACTATAACCGCTGCCACACGCCTCGGCACAGTATCAAAGAGGCTTCGAATGTATCCTTGGGGTATAGTAGTCCATGCTGCTTTCACATATTGCCAAAGTGCATCTGATGTAGCAGCGAGTGAGGTATCTTGGGCAAGTCGTTGTGCAATCATGGACCACACGTTTTTGATTGGCGATAGATCGGAAGAACATGCAGGCCGCAGAAACAATTCAATCTGATGGGTAAGGAATAACTCTAGAACACCGTGTATCACGGTTGGTCGTGCATTATCATGCTGGAATATGGCTGATCGCAAGCGTTGAATGTATGGTAGGACCACGGGCTGCAACACCTCACAGATGTAGCGCTGGCTGTTCAGTGTATTGGCAATGCGTACTAGAGCGGTGCGGCAGTGAAATCCAATGCCACTCCAAATCATGGTATCGGGTGCAGGATCATTGTGGCGATGCATAACGCAGCAGTTCTCAGCGGCCTCTGACCACAGTATATCCAAACTCGAATCCGACCATCGTGATGTTGCAAGCAGAAACGGGATTCGTTAGTAAACACAATGCCGTTCCATTCCGTTTTCCATGTCCGCCGTTCATCGCACCATTGGCAGCGCAAACGCCTGTGGTTTCCAGTCAATGATAAACGAAGCAATGGATGTCTTGCGGACGTTCCACTCTGCTGCAAACGGCGTCGAATGGTACGAGCGGACACCAGATGATACGTAACAGACTGAATCTGTTGTGCTGTGGTTCGTGATGTGGCTGCGTGACTCATCACTGCCATGCGTACAATCCGTCTATCATCACGGGCAGTGGTGGAACGAGGTGGGTACAATTGTTTCCGTCCGTCCGTCATTTTCTCCTGCATCCAGTGATGACAGATCCGCATCACAGTTGCTTAGTTTTGCCCAACACATTGACCAACTTCTCTGAAGGATAATCTGCAATCCCTATAGGTTACTATTCTTCCTCGGTCGAATTCAGAAATTTGGTCAAAAAAAGCTCGGTTTCTTCCAAAAGGTATAGGTAAACAGCTTACGAAAAAAAAAAAACGCACAAAAAACAATTGCCGTACTTCAAAACGCCAATGTTCTTCCCTAATTCAGCGCTTGCGGATGGCGACTCTACGCTAGCCCGAGTTTGCGTTTGCGTTATAATACTAATGTTCTGCATATTTCATCGCCACCAATGCATGATGCAAATTTCATAGGGTTTCCTATGCGTCCTTCAGAGTGTTGCATTTTGTGTGGCCAGCAGTGTAGTTATTGTTATTTTGCTAAGTATTTGAAATTAGTTTAATAATAGTTTAATTAGTTTATAAAAATTAATTTTCACGACAAATTTATTTCAGACATTCTTCCTCAAACAAATGTTGAGTTATTCTAAAATATTTTAGACATCCGAATTTCAAGTAAAATATATCTACGCGAATTTTAATTACTTTTTCAAAAACTATATTTTCCCTCGCTTCAAATTTTTGTATGTATTAAAAACCCCTCTTGCTTATTACACAAAACAAAGAAAATTTCTTTCCAGCTATAACGCAGTTTATTTTTAATTTATTTTATTCACTATTATCAGAATTAAAATTTTGTTTAAGGGGACATGATACGATTTAACCAAGAAATCTTTGTTTTAGAGGTTCTTTCAAATTTTTTGCTTCTTATCAATGTATATGGATTACGTAAAAATTTTAAAAAATCGCGCGCGCGATTTAACTATCAAAATACTACAAAAATACCCTAACCATTTAATTTTTAAAAAAAAAGTTTTAAAACTTATGAAGGGATTTGAAAATGCTACTCCCCTAGAATAACTGACATGCACACATGTAATCTGATTTATAAATACATCAAGCTATGTATAATAAACGTTGGCATGGGCTTAATGATAGCATGGATGATATATACATAAAATACTTTTTTTTCTTAAATGCTTATTAAAAATTCCTTAAAAAATGTGCAAATTCTAAATTCACCTATTTTTTAAAAAGTAAGTATTTCTTCGATTCAAAATTGCATACCAACTTTTATTACATGTACTATTAACAATAGGTAAAAAAAATTCCAAAGCATTTGGCGAAATAGAAAAAAAAAGCCTTAGCATTTTAAATAAAGGTAAATGAGTTGTAATTTTTCTCTCTGAGAGATAAATCAGTTTAAAGTTTTTATTTAAAATTGGGTATGAATAAAAACGAACATAAAAGTTTTAATATATGTAAAGAATAATTTGCAGGAAACATTTTTTTATATATAAAGAATATAATTTATATATATATATTAGGCTAAAAATATTTTATTTAATTTGTGATCAATTTTTGTCAACTGAATCGTACTGTTTCCCCTTCATTCAAATAGGAGGGAATTTTTAAGAAAATTGTAACTGAACAGATATATACGTTAGAAATATTTTTATACTAAATTCAATCACATTGAATAAATTAAGGGAAATGAAAAAATAAATATGAAGGTTTAGTCAGAATTTCATGTACTGAACTAGAAAAAGTGAAATATTTTACTTCTATGTTATGTAAGAAAGATGGCAGTAATTTAGATCGAGGAATATAGGAGATTATGTAGAAAGCATACGTATGTAAAATTCGTTTAACATTAAGTATAAAAGAAAGAATCTTACAACAAACCAAAAAGTTACTTTCTGAAAAAAGGTTAAAGAAATGTCATGAGAAATATTCAAGTTTTGGTAATTCTTTTGTAGAGAACTTACGACAGCTAGAAATATTTGACAGTTTAAGAAGGGAAAGAATTCTCTTTAAAAAATTTCAGTCAAAGAATATTGGTCAGGTGCATAATCTTGATAAATTGGTCTTTTAATCTTTTTCCGCTTTATATCATATGTAAATGAAAATAATCTTTTGAAATCTTCCAATCAATTTTGAGCCACAGCGGATTAAATAGTTGTTTAAAATAACTTCCGAATTGAAACAAGTAATATAAAAAAAATTTAAGTCAATTCCTACTTAGATCAACAAAAAAAAATTATTTTAGTTACTTTTTATTAAATAGTTACAATTAATATAAATATGTATATGCATATGACTGAATCACAACTTTAAATGGCAGTTAATATTTATTAATTATCATTAAAGTATCGTATTGTCATCCGAAACAATCGTGTATATAAAATTCCACTTCAACTGAATACTTTGACGTGAGAAAAAAAATCTTTTAAAGTTGTGACCCAAGTCGCTAAAAATGAAGTCAACGTGGCTGTATCTGTAATTCTGTAAATAAGTAATTTCAGTCAATTAATTTTAATTAATTATAATTAAATTAACGTATTGTTACCAAAACAATAGTGTATAGAAAATTTCAGCTCAAATGAGGGCTTTAAAATGTGAGTAAAAAAACCTTTTCAAGTTTTGACACAAGTCGTCAAAATGGTCGCTAAATCTCCAAAAATGATGCCAACGAGGCTGTATTTGTAATTCTTTGAATAATTAGTTTTAATCAATTAATTTTTTATTAATTATAATTAAGCTATTGTATTGCCAACCAAAATAATCGTGTATATAAAATTTCAGCTCAATTGAGTTCTTTAAAATGCATTTTATTGACGATTGAAAATTTAAACAAGATATATATATTGAGAGTGTGAACTAATAATACGAATTGAATAAAATCATTTTTGGTAAATAAAATTTAAGGGAAAACTTGATTTTGCTAATCCTGAAATTTTTCGTAACTTTTGAAGATTGTTTTTTATATCTTTTTTTTTTTTTTTTTTTCAAATTAGCCAGTGATTTATGCAATGAGATATTTATATAGTTCGGGTTTCGCGAGTTAAGTAGAATGTGAAAGAGAAAGAGAGTAGTAAAGTGAAGAGTTAGATTTTGAAGTAAAGTGAATTAAAGCATCGTAAATCAACACGCGGTTGTTGACTGATTTAGTGAGTGACGCGACGAGCTAAGCTGAAGAGTTAAAGATTGAAATTGGAATGTGAGTGCGGATCTAGCCATTAGCGATCAACCTGGAATACATCCTTCACCCGACGGACCTACCAAGTATAAAAATCAGGTTAGTGACTTAGAAATTGTAAATACGTGTACGTGTGTTAGCTGTAGTTGTACGTGCTATTTCGTGATTCAGTTCTGATTCGTAGTTCGCTAATAGTAACCCTCTCATACTCCACTGTGTTTTATTGTTCTTAATTTGAATCGTGTGTGTGTATGCTTAATTAAGAGTATCATAAATATAGTGATTTATAATGATGTCTCTTGAATTCGTTAATCCGCCTATACGTCCAGAAACAAGTAACGATAGACGAGGAGATGATAATCTTAGGGGAGGTTATAATTCACAACAAAATGTATTTAAAAATCTTTAATCTAATGTATTGCACAAAATCCCAGTTGAATTATATAGCGTCTATTTCATTGACTTTATAGAGGTAACAGCCGTAACTAAATAAAAATGTTCACGTGATTGTCTGCTATAAATTGATCAATCGTATCTCCATCTCTTGACTATTTTGTTGCATTCCGGCGATGAAGTTTTGTTTTATTGATCATAATCAGGGCCGTCTTAAGACTTCTTGAGACCCTGGGCCCTTATGCAAAAGGATGCCCTGGGCGCCTGCACAAATGTAGGCCTCACCTATGACCCATCAAAGTAGATAGTGCAAACCATTCATTGTCAAATACTCGTACATGTCCGAAACAAAAAAAATGTGTATGACTTACAATCGCACAAACCGGCTGGACCAACTGCTGCCGTTAGACTGAATGAGTAATGATAGTATATGGTGATAGATCTAGGTGTATACATGGACGACGGTCATCTCATGTAGCCAGTTGACATATCGTCTGAAATCACCAGTTTTTTGGAGAATACAACCGGAAAGAACATTTCACCGTTGAAATTATTCGAATCATGATCTTATTAAGATTGAGTTGAGAATGTGACGAGGCCCCCATTGTGGCCGGGGCCCAGTTAGCCCGTGCCTTAAGACGTGCCTGATCATAATACAAATTATGTTTTTATGTATGATAAAGAAGCATTTTTTTTGGACAATTATGAAGTCAGTCTAGTAAATAAAGACACTCACATCAGTGGTGACCCGGATGAGATAATTTTCATTCAATTAGGTTTGTTACCCCTGTAGTTTCAAAAGGTTTTAGTTTAAGCAAGTGTATCCTCCTCCGTAAAAAAAATATCGTTACAGTCTTATTGTTAAAAAAAAATTTATGACAGTGTTAAAATGCAGTAATAACTCAGTTGTTTTAATTGTCAAATGACGGTGATTCAGAGCTCTGAGTTCCATTGTCAATGCATATCATGCTAATAGTTTTTCAGCATGTTAACAGTTTAGCGTGACGTTACGTCTGCTAAATCAAATTTGCTTTAGATAATCATTTAAGTGAATAAATGTATACAACGAGAAAGTTCTGAAGTTTGGCGGAGAAATAATTCCTTTCAATATGCTATTTTTAATGACAATTAATTAGATCCCACATTTTTTGATTCGCAAGTTCATGAAATAGATTACAACAAATTTAATATTGGATATTATCAAGACTATGACAGTGAAGTTTAATGGTCTTTTCCCCCCACAAAAACGAATCCTCATTATAACATTAAAAATTTCTACAACGGCTTTTTTTATGTGTTAAAATATAATATTCAGTTTGTTGCTCAAAAAAAAAATTATTTTTAATATACCCCGAAACACTTAATTAAACTGTACTCTTGTTAAACCGGATATCGCTTAAATTTTGAACAGCCATTAAAAATTTATATTTAATAAATGCAAATAAAACCTGTATCATCATGTTCTAAATATTTTCTTTTAAAATCTAATACATATGTAAGTTGATTTGTGAATTTTCTCTTGTGAAATTATTGAGGCTCCGGTTTCCAAATTGTCAAGGGCAGGAACTCACAGGGGCAGCATTACATCTGTCGTGTCGGGGGTTCAAGTCCTGTTGCCAGTGGCGTAACGGAGAACATTAGGGCCCCTTTCAAAGTCAGATATGGGGTCCCAAGCCGTTTCTTACGACGTGTACATAATTGGCATCAATCAGGCCTGGGCCCTCCGCAATACGGGGGTTGTGGGGGTGTACGTTACGTCACTGCCTGTTGCCATTGAGATGAACCATACGGAGTTAAATTAGTCGAGGTTTAAAGAGTTTACAGAGACATTGTGTGGAACTTCGGAGAGTGCAAGGCGCAAGTATCATCTTCGTCACTTGACTGTGGTTCAGAAGGACGAAGTTCTACACCAATAGCCTTCGTACGCAGGAAGATCTTAAGACACAGGTCGGTAGGAAAGTCTTAAGTCATAGGCCTCACATCTCGTTCTCGACTCAACCTTAATAAGATCATGATTCGAATAGTTTCAACGATCAAATGTTTTTTTCCGGTTGTATTCTTTGAGAAATAGGAATTTCGGACGATATGTCAACTGGCTACTTGTGATGACCGTCGTCCATGTATAGGCCTATCACCGCGCACCATCATTACTCATTCAGTCAAAAGGGTGCAGTCGGTCAAGCCGATTTGTACAATTGTAAGTCTAAGTCATGCACATTTATTTGTTTCGGATTATTATTTGTACGAGTATTTAACAACGTATGTTAAATACTGTCTACCTTTAAGGGTCATGGGGCCTACATTTGTTTAGGGGCCCAGGGCCTACTTTTGCATAGGGAAACAGGGCCTCATGAAGACTCATTGCTTGTACGAAATACGACATTGCTAATGAATGAAAGAAATATAATAAATTATAAGATATATATTTAGAGCAGATCTCTCTCTCTCTTTCATATACTTATAAAACATTTATGAAAGTATCTCTAATTTCAGTATATGAAATATTGCATTGTTAAATTATACTTTAATAAACGAGATGTTTTTTAATTTATACTTAAATTCGTAGAATGTTCCAACTTGATAAGGATTTTCATTTTAGTGTAGGTAGGAATGAAGTCAAAAAATATTCTTAATGATATCAAATGTTATGTAGACATTGACCTTTCCCTTCTCAATGATTTTTGGGAGATGGTCCCCAATAATTGAGTTTCAAATTTCATCCTGATATCCAAGCCCCCAATTTCAGGTATATATCCATTCAATCCCCTATGTTCTCTCTTCATCTTGTCTTTAGTGTACCAATTTCATTAGATACTCAGCTTTAAAGATTTTCGTTCTTTTTGGTAAGAAATCCTCTATAACAGGATAGAGAAAAAAGATTTTTTTGGAACATTTTCTTAGGACATTTCTTCTTGATAATGTAATCTATTCTCTATTATAGCATTTATCCAAAAGTTGTTTTCAGTAAAAATTGAATTTTATGATGCTCAGAGCATATATTATAAACAATTCTAGTTTGAACTTACAACGGAATCATCAATTTAAAGAGAATATTTCTTATAAATATACAAAAATATTCTTTACTTATTAATGATTTCTATAGTGATGATTTAGTGTTTATTTTGTTACTTAACAATTATGTTGAGGTTCTCTTTTGAGTTAGTTATGTCCGTTTGAGTAAATTTGAGAATACACTCCAATACAAAATAATTAATTTTATTACTGACTTATTTAATTGCATTATCATGGTCAATAAAGTGTTATTAGTTTTCTACAATATCCGTCGAATTAAAGTAGTAGTTTTAGTCACATC